>JAJAGP010003790.1:17500-42500 GCA_025084515.1 Ancistrus triradiatus | reverse complement strand
ATTATTATTATTATTATTATTATTATTATTATTATTATTATTATCATTTTTATTGTAAATTAATATTTATTTTCGCTGTTAGGACCATGGAAATGGGATATAATATATTAATATATGAAATATTAACCTGGGAACAATTTGTATTTTCAAAATATAGATATTAAAATAAAAAATAATAATTAAAATAAAAAATAAATTAACCACAAAAAACAAACAAAACAAAATAAAATAATAATAACAATAATAATAACAATAATAATAATAATAATAATAATAATAATAATAATAATAATAATAATAACATTTAAAATAAATTGAAATAATTATATAATCAAACACATTATTAATTTTAATTAATGGAGATGTAATAATAATCAGAATAATAAATAATAAAATAAACAACACAATAATAAAATAAAATAATTGTTAATTGTATAAGCGAATAAATCTATACTTGATTGCATTTTAATATTTTTATTTTATTTATGATCAATTTAATGAAGCAAAATGTTTAATTTGTGTATATTGTACATATATATGTATTACATTGGGGGTTTTTTTTGTGGGTTTTTTGTTTGTTTATTTGTATGTTTGTTTTTGCCTACAAGGCTTTGCATATGATCCCATATGAGTCTATGCTCTCAGCCTCAGCCATGCAGCCACACCACAGCCGACAAAGGCCCCGTGTGAGCACGGCTTAGCAACACGAGCTACATGTTTTTGCATGATGGGTGTTTGGGGGGGAAGTACAGTTCCTGTCCCAACACTAAAGACTTACTTAATGGAGTCATACAAACTTTCTGGCAGTAAGAGTTTAAACAAATAAAAGAAGAAATTGGCGCTCGGTGGTTTTCGGGCCTCTACAAACGACAGACAGCAGAGGAACACGGTTAAAAAGCTCGGGGTTTTTTTCTTTTCAGTGGGAACAGGATAGATTTACAAGACATGTGTGCAGAAGTGTATGAAGGAGAAAACACAGGAGATGTTGGCTGCAGTGAAATGATACATCTGTGAAGGTTAATACCTGTTTTCTTTGGCTTTCAGTGCAGGTGGTTCTTAAACAGCGCTCGAACACTCTGCTGACTCTCAGCCTTTCTCCAGGCGAAAAGAAGAACGCCCGTCTTAAGAAATGACCCGGGATCTGTCGAGGCTCGCGCTTTAATCATTTTTCACTCCTAATTTTTCCATGGCTTTCTCATTATGGATGTGAACGTACGCGGCGCAAATCATCCCACTTCAAACGGAACCGGAGTAAAGAATCCGCCGAGGGGATCCGAGCCAAAGCCGTGTTTCTTATTAATACAAAAAACAACAAGCCACAGAGCTCGGTGTAAAATACAGAGAGAGAACCGAGCAGAATGCAGAATGATCCAGTCACATACAGGGACGTCTATTACACCAGATAAACCACTGATATACTGGAGAACCCGGTAAGAAGACAGAGAAACTAACAAGATAACAGATAAGTCAGCTTTTACTGAATACCTTAGTAGGATACTGAGGAAATCTCAAAGTTTTCCCAATAAGACACTGGAAGAAAATATCTATAAAGAGATCTCATCGATCACTGAAGAATCCAAAGATATACCGGGGAACCCAACGATACCTTCACGTGTTTCAAACAAAAATCCAAAGGTACACCCAATGGTGTACTGGGGAACCCAACAACAGTTCCTTGTATTTATAACAAGATACAAGAGAGAGCAATATGATAAATCATCCAAAAATAGGATCACTAACTCTAGAACAAACAAAATTATCCAGTGGGGTATTTGGGAGTCCATATACTGAGGAACCCAGTGATTAAACAAAGTACCCAGTAATGCATAAACCACCGAATAACCCAATGAATGAATAACCCAAAAACAGGCAAAGAACCCCAGAGAACACAAAGTGCAATGGTACTCTACAGAACCCAACAGTATAACAGATAAATATGAAAAGAACCAATGGTACACCAAATGATATAATAAAGACAATAAGCATCCCAACACATAATCGAGAACTCTAGAGCAAACTAAATTATGCATAGGTGTATTCGGGAGTCCAATAATATACTGATGGCAATCTGAAGAACCCAATATCCCAATAGTACACCCAATCCTACACCAATGATTGAACTTAGCGCCACTAACGAATCCAGCCACATAACGAGTAACCCGATTACACCGAATACGCTGAAGGATAAGTTTCCAATCCAGCTGGGATGGAGGTAACTAAATGCTGAAGAATCAAAATAATATCCTAAAGAACCAAACAACGTACCAGATAACCCAATGTTCTACTGAATAACCCAGTGAGCACAAAAATGGTGAAAGAAGCAAATCACACCCCAGATAACCCACGTTATACCCCAACGGGTTCCAAATAAAGAACTGTGTGCAGAGAAATCCCAAGGATCATATACAGGAGAACCCAATTATGCTGTAGATTCTTTCAAATGTATAGTATACTGAAGAACCAAAAACACATCAAAGAACGTTGTTGCAGTTCCGGGGACGATCCCCCTCCTTCAGACCCGGGTCCCTTGGGTGTTGGGCTGACATATCAGATGGCTGCTTGTGTTATTCAAAATTATTACGTTTATCCAACGTTAAAACGATTCCTTGTTAAACGCAGCCAAGCTGTAAACGTTCTGCTAACAGAACCAATTGTGTGTGTGTGTGTGTGTGTGGCATCTGATTGATAAACATCCTGCAGATTTATTGCAACACGAGCGCAGCAATCATCCGCACAGTGTGTGTGTGTGTGTGTGTGTGTGTGTGTGTGTGCTCAGGAACTCAAAGCTCTCAAGGCCTTGAAAAGATCAGATGACAGGTCACACCAGAACCAGCGTCTGGAAATAAGTGGTCTCGCTGAGAGAGGGAGAGAAAACACACTCGTCCTTTTCCAGAGGAGCAGAAACAAGAAACCAGAATCACAACAGAACTTCAGGGAGGGAGCCGAGAACTCGGACGGACTAGTGCCGAACCCGGAGACGTACCAGACGCTGCGGGGAATAAGTATGATCATGGACGACTCGGGGACATTCTACAGAACCTGTAATAGCTCAAATAAAGAAGCTCAATAAGATAATAAATAAGAGTACCAGATAATAACAGAACCAAAAAAGGACAGTCTCCTTATTAAAATACAGCCTGAAAATATTTGTATGCATTATTACAAAACTGACAAAAACATCAGAATAAAGCTCCTACGGGCTGCAGCGATAAGTGCTTAGTGTGTCCTGCCCCTACGCTTCATCAGGAGGCATCAGGACAGTCCGAATAAGCTTCATCACGAATTGCTTTGGAAGGCTAGCACCCAAGACGCCACTTTTTCACAAGGGGAGAAGAGGATTATGGATTGAGCAATCCATTTGAATTTTTTCTGTCCAAATAGGATTAAAGGATTGCTAAAATGAAAAATGAAATGGTGGCCTAAGACTTTAGCACAGTACTAAACATATAATGCCAAAAATCGTTTACCAGATAACAAGGGAACTTGAGATTAAATAGCCCTATTCGGATTGGATTACTTTATTAGGTTGACGCCATTTTTTTTTATGCTTCTTAAAAATAAAATTCCAGCACTGTGAGCGGGTTTCTAGTGGGTCGTATTCTCCACACAGCTAAACGTTTGCATCCCGGGGCTGACCCACAGAACCCGTCCTGATTTAAATGCGTTTAATATCAGATCCCCATCTTCAAGTGGAAAAACTGCAAACCAGACCATTGTAAAGCAGGGAGACGACCCTTTAATCGATGAATGGCCGGTGCTATCTGGATTCTCTGAAAATGACGTGAGAACAGTTTACAGGTTCATATTTTTTCTCTTGGCTGGTAGAGAAGATCTAAAATCTAAAAGAGCTAAAATGACCGGAGTGCTGCACGGTTTGGCCAGATACAGCCGGTGCTTCTGTCCTTAAAGTTTTCAGGGCAGGAGAGAAAAACACAGATACGGCCGATCCGGACAGAAATAAAGATGGCTGCCAAAAACCATATGGATTTCGCAAGTGGATGGCAGCGGCACTTAAAGGTGCCAGTGTCTTCGCCAGATGTGGAGAAACGAACCAGAGCGGCTCAGTCAGCAGAGACGGACTGAAGAATGACATTCTCGGTTCACTGGTGCCCCCTTTGTGAATGTCCAAGAGGCTACTGTTGAGCTGGCTGGTTTTTGGGCAGCGTAAGTTTGTCAGAGACCCGGTGTTTGGTCCTGGGTCAGGCGTTTCATGTACCCCTTGGTGCTTAAGAACCCAAAACTGCTATTTCAAACCCATGAGATACTAAAGAACCCAAAGAAGTGGTTTGTTCTGCACCGTAAGGTCCATCAAGGATGGTACCAATGACCCCAGAAAGAAGAAAGACGAAGAAATGAAATAGGAAAGGGTTCCTGAGGAGGGAAAGAGGATTCCAGTGCTGATCTGGCAACTCATGTATATATATATATATATATCTGTACGTGTGTGTTCTAGGTGTGTTCCGCTGGTGTGATGATGGGGTGTGTGAGGAATGTCTGATGAGTGACCTCCACGGTTCCACAATCCCAGCGGACCAGTGGCCGTCAGCCATAGCCTGTGCTGGTTCTTGCTGTTTTTGGCGAGGAACTCAGTGTGGCCTGCGGGTTCTTTGGAGAGCTATTATTTTATAGAGTGTAACACACACACACACACACACACACACACACACACACAGAGTGCTTCCTCAGCGTTCCTCATCTGGTTCCAGTTTGGATGCAGATGCTCTGGTTTTACAGCACCAGTCTTGTATTTCATGGCAGATTTACCCGGCGGTTTTGCTTCTACACGACTAATGACGGCACATCTCTTGTAAATTGTGGTGCACCAATAATCTCCTGTTCAAAGTCTCTCTCTCTCTCTCACACACACACACACACACACACACACACACACACACACACACACACACTGTGCTCAGAGGTGGCCTTGCCTCCATTCATAGTTAGATCCTCTTCCTAAAAAGACCTCCTGTTTTCTACTCTGTAAAGCCCAACACCCAAAACACACACACACACACACACACACAAGTTTGTCTTTCTATCATTGTGGGGACTTAACTGACATGATATCACTGTAGCTAACTAATGCTACACCTCCGCCCTCCACCTTAACCTCAAGCAAATCTTTAAGGTATTTTTGTTTTTTCAAAAAAAAATTAGTCTTAGTTTAAAATCTTACAAGGCACAAACGTCAGATCGTTCTGTCCTCGTGGTCCTCAAAATGATAGATCAAGTTTACCTGAGGCTCTCATAGACACTCAGAGACGCTTGGGCTTCAGCGAGAGTCTATTAGAGCTGCGTCTTTTGCTTCAGAGGAGTTTAACAAACAGAATATTATTACAGTGAGATATTTGCCCGTTTGATCGCCTACATTCAGAGGTTAAGTAACGAAGTACAAGTTACTGTACTTAAGTGCGTTTATATTTATAGTTACGTGTACTTTACTCGACTATTTTCGTACCTTAGTACGTATTCTTACTACGTTTGCGTGTATGAGTATAACCCTTATAAAGGTTTAACCACTTGTTCATGTTCAACATAATGCATTCTACTCCCAAAAGTAACTGTACACACTTTACTTTATTAATCATGTCCCTGGGACGCTCAACTCTATTTCTGTCCAGAATATAGGAGGTATATATAAAGAAATATAATATTTGAAAATGTTCTGCGTAAGTATTTTTAAAGGAAGTACTGTAGTGGAGTTTAAAATAGAACTGGTGTAAAAAAAAAATCGGTGAAGCTACAGCTTGTTTTCCTTTTATATTTCTACTTGAGTAAAATAGAATAATACAAGCTTCATCTTTTATTCGAGTAGTACACGTGAGAAACGCATCAGAGAAGCAAAGTCTGTCTGCAGGAACGAGGTAGGCGTGTTCCTATAGGGAATATAGATAATAAATAGACTCCGAAACCATTTTCCAGAACGAGGTACGAACCATTTCCAGCTTTTCCATCATCACCTAATCGGCGGAAGTCATTTCAAGCTTCTTCCTCTGCCCTTAAGTTACGTCGCGCTTCGCTCGGCTGTTTCGAGGAGACCGGCTCTCGAAATGGTTCGAGAGAAAAGGAAAGTAATAAGCGGGATTTTAAAATAAGGAAGCGTTCGCATGTGCTTTTAGTCGTTTCGGACTCGATGCAATTACTGCTGTTTTCGTTATAAAATGGAGGACCGCATGTACTCTTTCCTGCCCTCCCGTTTAGCAGAGGGGCGCAATTTACCCTCGCTATTAGCCCCCCTGGGTGATCAGGCACCGCAATCATATAAACACACACACAGACACACAAAGCAGGGGCTCGCAAATCCGCAAACGTTCTTGGCATGACAAGTGTAGCTGATAGAACAAAAACCATCATAAGTGTGAAACAGATGCTTACACACGCTGTCAGAAAGTGTCACCACCAACCACAATGCCTGTCAGGCTCAGACGTGTGTGTGTGTGTGTGTGTGTGTGTGTGTGTGTGTGATAGCGTCTTAACAGGCTCGTTTCGTCCTGATGGCTTTAAATGATTTCATCACGATTAATGACACACGCCGGCGCCCTGTGACGCTCCAGCAGATGTTCGGGGACCTCCGAGCATCTTCATCTCCCTCTCTCGGGCTGAACTAGCGCTTTCCGCCGCCGCCAACCAGGCCGCGCACGCCGTCGGCGTCTGATCCGTAGCCGTCCGCGCTCAGAGCGGCAAATCAGACACGCATCTGTTCCGACCCGGCGCGTGCCGTCCGTGTTGACGAGCTGACGGGTCGACGCCGCTTTAGCGCTTCTTCCCTTTGTTCTTTTTAGAACCGCTAAACATTTGTAAGGGTGTTTTTGGAGGCATTAGGATCTGCCGTCTTTGAGCTGCACATGCCATGAGTGGTTGATTTCTGAAAAGAAAAGACGTTATATATTGCCAGTGCAGCACTGAAATTACGTTTCTCTTTCATTTTTCAGTGTTAATGCATCGTCAATCAATCCATTAATTTCTGGTACCATAACCTGCAACCTTCTGCACTGAAGATGGCTTTGAAACTGGTACTCAAACGGACACTCAAACTGATACTGGAACCGTTCCAGATGATGCACTGGGGTTTTTGGAAGGAACCTTAATTGACGTGTTAACGGTTCGTTAAAATTTGCATCGTAAACAACGTCATCCAGGTTTGACTCGTTCTGGTTCAACCGGGGATTGTCTCAGCCAGTCCACCTGCCTGGCATGAGATGCCCGTCCTGTCCAGGGGAGATGACCTGTGCCCGCCCCAAGACTCTGATCAAGAAAAGTGGAGATTTTTTACCTTTACCTTTACATTTACGTTTTGATTTACATTTAGCTAATTTTTATCCAGAGTGACTTATTTCAGAGAGTGAAGTACTACCCAAGGAGTTGTGGGTTAAGGGTCTTGTTCAAGTGACCCAAGGACCTTGGCATCTTTGCAGACGTGGGGCTTGGACCATGGATCTTCTGGCCCACAGTGTTTGAACTACAAAGACGGCACAGTGGCTTAAATGTGATCTTCTGTACACGGTGTTCTTTCATTTAGAGAATGTGTGTGTGAATAGGACCTAGCCTAGTGGGTAAGGTACTGGACTGTGGACCAGAAGGTCCAGGGTTCAAATCCCACCTCTGCCAAGCTGCCACTGTTGGGTCCTTGAGCAAGACCCTTAACCCACAGTTGCTTGGACTGTAAGACTGTACCAATTGTAAGTCGCTCTGGATAAGGGCGTCTGCTAAATGATGTAAATGTAAATGTAAATGTGTGTGTTTGTGTGTGTGTGTGTTAGTATACTGTACACACACACATATATATATATATATATATATAGAGAGAGAGAGAGAGAGAGAGAGAGAGAGAGAGAGAGAAGTCAGTACTATAATTATAGTCTTTATAAAAATAACACTGTCCATATTTCTGTGTGTGTGTGTGTGTGTGTGTGTGTGTGTGAGAGAGAGAGAGAGATGAGTTCAATAATAACAGGAGAACGTCTCATTAAACACGTCAGACCCGTACGCCCTGCGTGGGGCCTGACGTTCCCCTCTTCATTCATTCTCTCGGTTCCTAATTACGAGCTTCATTTTCCGACACCATTGATTTTTTTTCCTGCCGCTGTTCATTTTCCTAATGAAACACTTCAGAGCGATTCGGTGCCAGCGGACTAAATGGCACTTTAATTTGAGGGGTGGCTGCAGCAGGAAGCAGATCTTTAAGCCTGTGTACTTCCTCACATTGTGAAGGCTTCACACAGACACACACACACATGCACACGCACACACACACACACGCACACACACACACACACACACACACACACACGCACACAAACACGCCACCATCGTTTCTAACAGGGTCAAAAACACCCCTCCCGATCACACCTCACGCTGAGCTGCATATTAACTCCAAACGAAGTATGGACAGACTGTGTATAAACAGTAATCACAGGCCCAGTCCGAACACCACCAGCTCTACCAACCCGTGCCCGTGCCCGTGCCCGTGCCCGAAAAACCATATACCAACTAAACTAAATTATTCTTTCATTAGCACTTCATTATAAAACGTAATAAGTAATTAAAGCGGGTGACACAGGTTCCCGGCCTGGTCGCGGCCTGTGTGGATTTTGCATGTTCTCCCTTTGTCTGTGTCCCATCATGTGTGTGTATGTGTGTGCCCCGTGATGGACTGGCACCATGCCCAGGTCCAGATTCTGGCCACACTGCAACCCTGAACTGGATTAAGGAAGAAAAAGAAAAAAAGCGACAGAATGATTCATGTTGAATCTGTTGAAGAAGATGTGAAAGAACGCACACACACACACGCACACACACACACACACACACACACACACACACACACGCACACACACGCACACACACTCGTCTGGGATAACTCCATCAAAATAAACGATCTTCCTAAGCAGATCAGGTCATTAATTTCTCGGGCTTACGTATGAAAATATTGACTCTTCTCACACTCCGAGGTTCTGCTGCTGCTGTACCGAGGAACATGAGAGCCGCTGAGAGCAGCCCACGTGTCTAACGCTCGATCAGAGACGGAGACTCGAGTCTGAGACTTGGACTCGACTCGGACTCGAGATTCCTGACTCGTGAACAATCTTAATTTCATGTAATTATTGTTTTTAAAATTGACCTATTTCATTTGTTTCCGTTTAGTGAGCTGCGTTCAGTTCCAGATGACCAGGTAACTAGGGTTGCCAAGTCTGCTTACTACAAGCGATTTTTTAGGATTTTTCTAAAGTGTATCTTGCTGCATGATCCTGTCTCTCTCCACTAACCCTCCATAATAAGGGGAACCTGCTCCTGAATTACCTCAGGGTTGCCAGATTCACTCCCATAAACCCAGCAGGACTGATGACAAGACAGGTTTTTTTCCATACTTTAACTGAGGCTATGGCTGATATAACTACACTTATGGGTTAAGGGTCTTTGCTCAAGAACCCAACAGCGGCGGCTTGGCAGAGGTGGGATTTGAACCCTCGGCCTCCTGGTCCATAGTCCAGAACCTTAATTACTAGACCACCACAGTCCCATTCATTCAATTTACATTAGTCCTTATGGGAAACATTTGCTCGGTACTCGTTGTCTTTGGTTCTCCACAAGCCTTCTGGAACTAATTAATGACAAGAGCCGAGGTACCGCTGTGTATATATGAAATCACCGAACAAAAAATGAGCCACCTGTGCCTGAATCGTCCCTAACGGGGTGCGACACCTCCCCAAATGCTGATAAGAATTTCCTGTACAGCGTATGCTTTGATATTCCTTCCTGCAAATTCAGCTACTATTTATTAATCGGTGAATCCAATAAACAAGCCAGTGATTTGCTAGACCAGAGCAGGACATCAATGGTCATGAGCTGAATGAGCAGCCCACAACATCTGGACCAAATCCCCTGACATGTGTCCGTCCTGTGGAGGGACGTCCAGACTCCACATCTGTCCTGTTTGAAGTCACCGTCAGACAGAGCTGAAAGTTTCCGAGGAATAATCCGAGTCACCATTTTGGTTCTGGTTCTGTAACAGAAGCCCCGTCTCAGTGGCCGTGAGTAATAACGGAGAGGTGGGGGGGGTGAGTGGGAGTCAGGGCGAGGGGCGGGGGGCCTTTCCAAAAAGTCCCTCATCTGTTCCTGGTTTGTCCCTGAGCTTGGGAACAGAATATCAGGAAGCTCTCAGGATGAAAAGAACAGAGGGATGAATAAGAAAACACGTGTCACACACTCACAGACGGCGTTCGGCCCACGGCTCGGGCTGAACAGGGACGACATGCTACGCACACACACACAAGACACACACACACACGCACACATGCGCACACACACACACACTTATATAAAACTCTACAACTCCCTTCTTCAGTGCTTGGTTGCATACATTTTGTATCTGGAGAACCGACCAATCCACAATCTGGGATTCAGTAAGCCTCACCAACAGCACCTAGCACAAGGCGAGAGCCAACCCTTAACTGGGTGCCAATCCACCGAGTGGCACACACACACACACACACACACACACACACAGAGGACACTTTATGAGAGACACCATTTGACCTAAAGCATGTCTTTGGAATATGGGAAACCTACATAGGCACAGGGAGAACATACAAAATCTACACAGGTGGTGACATGGACTCAAACCCTGATCTCTGGAGCTGTGAGGCGACACACAACCACACACAACTATACAAGACAACACACAACCATAAATAACTACACACAACTATAAGCAACCGTACATGACTGTACACAACTATAAATAGCCACACACAATTACACACAGTCACACACAACTATAACTAGTAATACCTGACTACAATCAACTACACACACAGCTACACACAACCACACTCAACTATACACAACTATACATAACTACACACAGCCACACATAAGTATTCACCACAACTAAACACAACAACAAGCAACCAACCACAACCACACTCAACTAAACACCACCATACAAAACCACACAAGACTACACACAAACGCTATCCATAGCCACACACAACTATATACAGGGCTAGACACAACCACAAATATACACAACCATACACAACTACACACAACCAAACATAACCATACATAAATACACACAACCAAAAACAACAATACACAACGAACAAATGACTATTCACCACAACTAAACACAACAACAAACAGCTGTACACAACCACACATAATCATGTATGAATATAAAAAACATACAACATTAAACACAACTGCACAAGACAACACACACACGACTATCCATATACACACAACACTATACTCAGCTATACACAACCACACTCATCTAAACACAACCTGACAAAACTACATACAACTATACACAACCACACCCAACTATACACAATTACACACAGCAACACACAACCATAAGCAATAAAACATGACTACAATCGACTACACACACAGCTACACATAACTACAAACAACTATACACAACCACACAACTCTACATAACTACCCATAACTGTGCACAACTATACACAGCCACAGACAGCTATACACAGCCACACAGAACTAAACAAAACTACACACAACTATACACAATGACCCTCAACTAAACCCAAACACACTCGACCGAACACAACTGTGCACAACCACACGACTACACACAACCACACTCAACTATACACAACACAGGACTATACACAACTACATACAACAGCAAACAACTACACACAACCACACAAGACTACACACACACACACACGACTATCCACAGCCACACACAACTATACTTAGCTATACACAACCACACATGACAATACACAAGTATGCACAATTACACACAACTATAAACAATTACACACAACAACACACAACAATAAGCAATAATACATGACTACAATCAGCTACACAGAACCATAAACAACTATACACAATCACACAGCACAACGCACAATTACACACAACTATACTCAACGCACATGGCTAAATATAAACACAGCCATAAACACTATATTGTATGACTGTACACAACCACACATGACTATACACCACACGTAAACACAACAGCAAACATCCAATAACACAACTATACACAGGACGGGACGCTTTTGAGAGACGCCAGCCATGGGAAGGAGAACATACCAACTCCACACAGACTCGAACCCTGGTCTCTAACTAAGCACAGCGCCACCTTGTGTGTGGGCCCTTTAACCCATCGTCCAAACCCTACTCTACTGTCTGTGCTGGAGTGCCGAGCATTATGGGATGTCTCCGTTATGCAGAGGAGCCACTTATGGCCTCCCACAGCTCGTTAAGGCTAATAAGTGGCGTCTGTGCCACCTCCTCTGTCAGCGGGCGAACCAATCAATAGGGTCATTTCACATCATAACAGCCATGGGCACACACACACACACACACACACACACGGTGCTATCCTGTTCGGGAGGCCATTAGGGTCTGGAGCAGATTAGATCGGAGGGGCAGACAGATGGAGGGAATTACACCGAGCTCAGAGACAGATCAATATGTGGATAGCCATAGAGATCATCGCAGCAGCGGGACTCAGGGAGGTGTGTGTTACTGCTCCTCTGCTCCTCCTTACCATCTCAACCTCTGTGATGCTCCACGCTAAGTGTGTGTCCCGCCCACCCCGCTGGGTCGCCTCGCTGTGTTTCACACACTCCGAACAAGGCTGACGAGGGCTAATTACCCCCGACACACACACACACACACACACACACACACACACACACACACAGTTTTAACACTGCTTTAATTACAGGACACTGAGCTCAGGAACAGACGTACGTCCAAAGACATGCGTTGGGTCAACTGGTGTCTCTAAAGTGTGTGTGTGTGTGTGTGTGTGCGCGTGTGTGTGTGTGTGGGCTGTTTGTAGTCATGTACAGTTCAGCATGGTTGTGTATAGTTGTGTAATTGTGTTTGTTACTTTGTAGTCGTGTCTAGTCATGAGTATATTTGTGTATAGTGATGTGGGCTTGTGTGTAGTCACGCACATTTGTGTGTTTCTGTGAGTGTTGAAGTGTGTAGTCGTGTACAGGTGCGTATAGCTGTGTGTTAGTGAATAGTCCTTTCTAGATGTGTAACGTCGTGTAAATTTGTGTGTGCTTACATGTAGCCGTGTGTAGTTGCATATAGTTGTGCCTGGTGGCGTGTTGTTGGGTGTTGAAGTGTGTAGTTGTGTACCGTGGTTTACAGTTTATGTGTGCTTGTGTATTAATCTTCACTTGTATATAGTGTTGTATAGCTGTGCGTGACTGTGCGTAGTCATGTATTATCATGTGTAGTTGTGTGTAGTTGTGTACCATCGTGTGTAGTTTTGTGTGCTTGTGTGTGGTTGTGTATTATTCTGTGTGTTTGTGTATAGTTGTGTGTAGTTCTGCCTAGTTGTGTGGTAGTGTATAGTCATTTGTAGAGCAATTTGTAGGTGTGGTTGTATGTGGTAGTGTGTAATTATGAATAGTTTTATGAGGTTGTGTACAGTTGTGTATAGTTCTGTGTGACTGTATATTCTTATGTGTAGTTATGTGTTTTTGTGTGTGGTGATGTGTAGTTGTGTGTTGTTGTGTAGTTGTGTGTGGTGGTATGTACTGTAGGTGTGTAGTTGTGTAGTCATGTATAGGTGTGAATAGTTGTGTGAAAGTATAGGTTCACATAGTTGTGTACAGTCTTGTATAGTTGTGTGTGCTTGTGTGTGTAGTTGTGTATAGTCGTGTGTATTTCTATGGTTGTGTGTGTAGTTGTGTGTAGTTGTATATAGCTGTGTGTGTATTTCTGTGTAGTTGTGTGTGTAGGTGTGTAATTGTGTGTTCCATATTTGATGACACTCTAAATGACTTTGATGCAGATTCTTTCAGAGAGCGTCTCCCCTGTCGCTAATGGCTAATGGCTAATGGCTAATGGAGGTCTTTAGTCCCTGAGGACGTCCTGCAGTGACAGAGGGACAGGACATTAAGCCCCCGTCCTCCCCCTTTAATGGCTATCAGTCGCTAGCTTTCTGAGTGAGCGCGCTAAACGCCTCTTTCAGCGCCTCAAATATTTATAGTGCTTTTATATATTAAACATGGGCTACGTTAGCACATGCTAACGCTTCAGTCAAGAGATTTATCCAAACAGTCCATTAATCACAAGCCATTTAGCCTGCTAAGCTACGTTAGGCTAGGCTACTTTAGGCTAGTCTGATCTGTCGCTAAATAAGTGTTTATAAATAAATAACGTATAAGCTAAACCCTAAAGCTTTTACTAGTGTTGTTTTGCTTCTTTAATGCTAATCCTGCTATCACTGTGGTATTCTAAGCTCTTTTAGCTTTAGTGTTCCAGGCTAGCCTGTTAGCCTGATGCCTTTCTGCTAGCATTGCTATTAAACGTAGCCCGTTTTATTAGCTTCATAATACATTCTCAGCTTCTCAAAGGCCTTCATTTTGTTATGGCTCCGTTAGCTACCTCGTACATTTAGCAAGTGCTGTTGTTAGCTGTTGCTTAGGTAGCATGTTGGTTGTTGTTAGCTCGTTAGCGGCTGCTGGTTCTGTTAGCCTGCTGTCACTGAACCGTCCCAGTCAGCCTGCTTATTTCTTAGTTCTTTTTGTGCATGGGAGCATGTTAGCCTAATGCTTAGCATAAGTGCATTAACAATTAGCATAAGTGATCCCTGCTAGCAGACAGCGCCACCCATTGGTTATCCACAATGTTCACCTCACTGTCAGCGTCAGCCGAGACTTAAGACTTAGGATAAAATTAAATTATCAGAACATAAAATCAAGATGAGAAAAAGCCTCGAGAAACAACCAGGAAACAAGGAAAGAAAAGAAGAAAGAAAGACAAAAAAGCAATAAATGTTAAAGAGAAAAGAAAAAGTAAGAAAGAGAGAAAGAAAGAAATGCAAAAGAGAAAATAAAAAAGACATGAAAGAAACATAAAAAGAAAGAAAGAAAGAAAGAAAGAAAGAGAAAAATCAAGCAAGGAATACTAAAGAGAAAAAAAGAAAGAAAGACAAAAAACAATTAATGTTAAAAAGAAAAAAGAAAGAAAGAAAGAAAGAAAGGAAAAAAACTAGCAAGAAATGCTTAAGAAAAAAAGAAAGAAAGAAAAACAAAAAGCAATGAATACTAAAGAGAAAAGACAAAAGTAAGAAATAGAGAAAGAAAGAAAGAAAGAAAGAAAGAAAGAAAGACTTAAGACTTATGATAATATTAAAGACGGTTTATTTTACATCGGGATGTTAAACCCAGACTAGAAAATCCTGACTTAATCCAGTGATCCTGATCCACCTCACAGCAAGCGATGGATCTCTGGTACGACTCTCAGGATCTGATTTATAGTTTATAGATGGATCTGAGGGTTACATCTCCTACAGTGGTTTGGTGTGAGAACGACATTTCTGACACACAGATCCCCAACATCTACAACCAGAACTAAACCAGAAAGTCCTGGAATCAGTGGGAGAAAAAAGAAAAAAGAAATAAAAAGAAATCCTGTATAGAAACTAAGAGATGCAGCGATAATCGATTAATAATCACAAGACAGAGATCCGGATCTCAATCTGAATATGAATCTCAATCTGAATCTGAATCTGAATCTGAATCCAAATCCGAATCTGAATCTGAATCGGAATCCGAATCTGAATCTGAATCGGACTGGTGAGCTCCGTTCGGACTCTCAGATCATCGCTATGCAGCGGCGCCTGCTTAACGCTCTTTGATATTCGCTCCCCTATTAAAAATAGATGGGACGCGATCGTTACGGGTGTCAGAATTAATTTAATTAGCCGTGTGCATTAGCAAACGCATGCAGCAAACATAAGGGTAGGGATGCCAACGCGCGCCAACGGCGGGCACCGACCGGCTGTATATATGGGTTTGGGAAAAATAAGACTTGCAAACAAGATTTAGGTTCACAGCAGCAGCAAGAGGGGCAATAAGAGAACAAGGAGAGGTGGATAAATTATTCACACACACACACACACACACACACACACACACACACACACACACACACACACACATACACACGCTGGCAAGGCTGTAGGTTGTAGGGGCAACATAATCAGATACAAACTCAGCAAGACCAAGGACGGCGTGATCCAAACTTCCCAAACTAAACACGTACACACACACACACACACACACACACACACACACACACACACACACACACACAGCTATATATCACTTTGAAGGGCCTCGTCGGACACACTCGCCCCTTTTATTGAGTTTATGGGCGATTGAGCGCTTGACCCTGCTTGACCCACGTCGTATTTATGGCTTTTGTAGAAAGTGGAGAGCTTTTTGAGCTTCAACGAGCTGCTCACACACACGTCCGACACACACACACGCCTAACACACACACATCCGACACACACACACACACGCCTAACACACACACGTGTCCGTGTATTGCTTCGTCCTTTAACTCTTTAATATTTTAATTCACTCCCTCACTCACTCACTCACTCACTTTCATTATTGCACTTAATCCATTTCAGGATCCTGCAGAGCCAGAGCTTATCCGGCAGCACAGGGTGCAAGGCGGGGAATTATTCGAATTGATATTTCTTTAAGTTTCCTTTCGTTCGAAAGAAAGGCAAGAATATTTGTTAACGTTGCAAATAAAATGCAGCTCTTTAACCGGAGACAACTCCCTGACCTCACGTTATTTGGGATGAATCGGAATACCAACCCTGAGCCAGGCCTTGGTCTCACGGTCATGTTCCTAAAATCTATTGAAGACTGAAGCGTGTTGTTGCAGAACAGGGACCAGCTCCAAACAAATACCCACATCGCTGTGTAATTCGAGGGCGTCCACAAACTTGTGGCCTGAGAGCCTCTAAATCACGACTCACAGCTCATGTTTGTTCCAACTGGGCTACGACCAGAACTCCTCACTGCACTGCAGACTGGCTGTGAGAGGGCTCAGAGGGACCAGAGATGGCTAAGCTGGCACGAGGCGGCACACACGCAGGCACACAGGCAGGCGCGCTCCGCCCTGACCACACGACTCGCACAAGCGTGCCACTCTCCACATAAACACGCTCTTCCTGCTCCAAACACACCCAGCTCCCCGGAGAGCTGCGACGAGTGTACCGAGGAAATTCTTCCTCCGCTGCTGCCACTGAACAGGAGACGAGGCAGGGCCCCGGAGGCTGGACGTCTCTCCTGAACCAAGCCAAAAAGGGTTACTGGAAGCAATACTTCTTTTGATTACACCCAATATCTCGTTGATTTCGTCAGGCTCGATGTGCGCTGGAGGTCTTTCTGACCCTGTGACCTGTCAGAATTAAGAAAGATTCCTTGTATTCCATCTTACAAGAGTTCAAAATATCTCAAAACGTTTGCACGTGCTGAATTCTACGACACGTTACAAAGTAAAGATTAAAATGTGCAGGGATTTGTCATCCGATGCTCTGCAATCATTTTTTTCGATTCTACAAAATATTTCTTTGATTTAATTGGACTCGATGTGCTGAGAGATCTTTCTGACCCTGACCTGTCAGACTTAGCTTTGAAGTATTAAAAATAGTGAGAAGTATTCCTTGTGTCGGATTTCTTAAAGAGTTCAGACCTTACCAAAAACTGTCCCAAAACATTTGCACACACCAAATTTTCCATAATGTCGTGAAGTTGTCGTCCTACAGTTTGTCAGTTCGTTCTCCACAAAGGATGCATGGGGCGCCCAACTAGGGGCTCCTAAACTTAGGCGTGAGACTCCGTGTGTGTGTGTGTGTGTGTGTGTGTGTGTGAGAGAGTGTGTGTGTGTGTTGGTTATGACGCAACCTCCAAAAACTTTATCCCCCTTCTTACGGAATGAGGGAGTGTGAGCTCGTAACACACCGTACCATCGGTACAGCGCATACGACCCCCCCTCCCTACATGCTACACACACACACACACACACACACACACACACACACACGCGCGGCTGTCCTGTTGCATTTTTCCATCCTGAATTTATCAGGTGTGTCTTTCCTAAGAGTTCCAGTTTAGGGAAAGTGAAATTCCTCTAAGTGCTTGTCAAAGTCTATCAGACTCACTATGTCTCTCTCTCTCTCTCTCTCTCTCTCTCACACACACACACATCCTCCCCCATGAGGGTCTCAGAAGGACCACTCGTCCCTGTCGTGCCAATGAAACATTCATGTGATTTGAGAATGTGCACACACACACACACACAGAGAGAGAGAGAGAGATCACAGCACTACATCACACAGCCATTAGAGCCTGTCGGACCGGGGGCGAACGACAGAAAGAATGAATAGGAGAGAGAGAGACAGGGAGAGAGGGAGATTAAAGCAAATTAAAGCAAATTACCAAACACACAGCTGAAACAACAACACCACACTTCTGCTGGGGAAAAACACAATCGCACAACTCAACACAAGACAGTGCAACTCAACCTTTTATCCACCATTTATATCTCTCTGTATTTTACTGTATTTAATCCAAACATTGATTTTCTGCATGTCTGCACAGCCTTATATTGTGATTTAATTATGTATTTATTGTTTATATTACTTATCTTTAATGCTTTATTATTATTAGTGTTTGTACACCTGTTATTACTCCTATTTATTATTATTTAAATTATATTATATTATATATCTATATATTTTTTTTTTATTTATTACATTAACAAAAACATTATTTTTCTCATTAAACACATTCATTATAATGTTTTATGTTTTAATATATTCATATATTTTTATGGTATATTATATTATGTAACATGAATTTATATTATTATTACTGTTTTTTATATTATTTTAGATTTTTTCCCATGATTATAAAAAAATATTTTATAAAACATAAGTTGACGCAAAGTTGTGTTTTAAAAGTTTATAAATGTGAGATATTTTTAATTTTACGCATACTCTTTAAAAAACTCTCTGCCTCATGTTTATTAAAATTCTATACTTTTTAATTGATTTATTTATTCCTGTGGTAGCCTAGCGGGTAAGGTACTGGTTCAAATCCCACCTCTGCCAAGCTGCCACTGTTGGGTCCGTGACCAAGGCCCATAACCCACAATGGCTTGGACTGTAAGACTGTACCAACTGTAAGTCACCCTGGGTAAGGGCGTCTGCTAAATGCTGTACATGTAAATGTATTCCAAAGTTTCACTATGTTAATCCACTTAAGAGGAATCTTTTTGTTTATTTTACATATATATTATACTTAAAAAAAGGTTAGATTACAAATTTTTTTTATTAATTTGGTTTATTTATTTCTTGCTTGGATCTGTTATTTTTGTGATCAGCTGTGTTTGTTTTATTGTGTGTTTTTAGGTATCAGTACGTCTTATTGTTGCTTTTTGCCTATTTTTTCAAACATTGTAATTTCTTTTTCTTTTAAAAAAAATATGTTTTTTCTCCATGGGAAGTAGGTATCATAATTTTATCTAACTCTTAAGTCTTACTGCTGTTTTTTAAGTATTTTTCTTGTATTATTTCTTTGTATTTATCCGCTGCTGTCTTCCCCATTAGCTTTGTTTCGGGGATCCTCAGAGCCTAATCCCCCCGCCCATGTGTCCAGGGGGCGCCGTCGTTCCTGTCCAAGCCATTCTTTTTTCTTTCTTTCTATTAGCTGAACTTTATGGACGTTTATGGAGCGTTTTATAGGAACAGAGGATGGAACGAGCGTCATCAAACTTTCAGCGGCCAATCAGATGGGCCGCCCGGGGATCGAGAGACGCAGGGCATTCTGGGGAGTTAGGGAGGCTGACGAGATCAGTGTGTGTGTGTGTGTGTGTGTGTGTGTGTGTGTGTGTGGGGAGGATGGAGGTCAAGGTTTGGTCAGCAGATGCTTGGACTGAGTTCAGTTTATTTTATTCAAACTACGGTAGGAGATAAGATGGCACATACTAGCAAACCTGCACCTTTTACAGTGTGTGTGTGTGTGTGTGTGTGTGTGTGTGTGTGTGTGTGTGTGTGTGTGTGTGTCTGAAATGAGAAGGCGGACTTAACAAACTATTGGATCAAACACAGGGCAAGAAACATAGAGAGAGACTGAGAAAGAGAGAGAGAGCGAGTGCCTTAACCTGGCATTCAGTTTAACCCGCAGTGCCAGTTCTGCCTACCAAAAGTGATCCACTGCGCACTCACACTCCATGCCCGGCTCTGATCCAGCGAGTCACACTTCTTACTCATTTAAAGTTTGAAAGAGGTTGATTTCGTTCAGCCCTGATGCCTGTAATCGGTAAAACTGCTGCCTGAGCGCCAACTACCCTGAGGGAGCCTTCAGAAGGAACTGGATGCCCATCAGTATTGGCACAGGACTCCACCAGGCATCATCTTTCAGGTACGAGCACGATGCTTTCCCGCCCTGGAATTGGCTGATGCCACCTTATACGACACTTTCTCCATGGTGCCACGTGTTTCTGTTGAACTCTTTATATCTGGCACCCAAGTTCAAAATCAGAATATTCACTCCCCTGGCACTGAGAGGTTCAGGTGGCACCAAACGTTCAGGTTAAGCTTCTCGTGTGTGTTCCCGATGTGTGTTTGCACTTCGCCAGAGGAACCTGAGTCTCAGCCCTAATTGAGGCAGAGCAGGGTGTGAGTGGTGCCACCCAGGGTGCCAACCAGGGTTTATTGTTTATGTATTTACTTTAATAAATTCAATGTTGTTTATTTTGTTATTCTTGCCATAGACGTATTTACATGGGGTCGATCTGAGTGTGTAACAGGGTGCGTGTTAATAAGCTGACTAGAGAGCGCGAGAGCATGCGAGAGAGAGAGAGAGAGCAAGAGAGAGAGAGAGAGAGAGACTCCTGGATCCTGGCGGTACAGTTAATCCCTCGTCATCCCTCAGCGCCAAAGAACATGTGCCACTTGTGTCGATGACACACTTTACCCACAATCCTTCAATCCTCTGGGGAGCGGAGTAAATGTTACCCACAATCCTTTGCTCCAAAGGGGGCAGGGGGGCAAAAAGGAGGGAACCTAAATTAACACTCGACATTCAATCCACTCGGCTCCTTAATTGGCCGGGTCTTCCTTCCTGAGAAAGCAATTTTCTATTCCCTGTGTGTGTGTGTGTGTGTGTGTGTGTGTGTGTGTGTGTGTGTGTGTGTGTGTGTGTGTGTGTGTGTGTGTGTGTGTGTGTCCCCTGCGGTCCCTTCCCTGCCTCTAATGAGAGCGGATGAATTAGCCCTACGTGACACGATTTGAACAGCAGCACACACACACACACACACACACACTCTTTTTTCTCTCTTTGAGCGATGACAGGCGTCTGGTGGCCAGAAAAGTGCCAGGAGCAACCTCTGGGTGTTTTCCTTTACACACACACACACACACACACACACACACACACACACACACACACACACACACACAGAGGGAGTGTGAGATGAATTAGGATTTCCATGTAAAACACGCCGCGTGTCTGTGATCTTACTGTCTCATTTATTAAAAATCTGTGTTAGCATCCAATAAGGTCTCTCCCTCTCTCTCTCTCTCTCTCTCACACACACACACACACACACACACACACACACAGAGTCCTGTATTTATAGAGTGTGTACTTGTGGGCAGTGATGTGGCACTTCACACACGTTCTCTCTCACAATCAGATCTATAGCAGAGAGACAGACAGAGAGATATTTACACCGATAGAGAGAGAGATAAAGAAACAGACAGACGGAAAACAGAGAAAGAGAGAGAGAGACACAGAGGGACAGAGAGAAAAAGAGAGACAAAGAGAGAGATTCCAAATGCTATTTTAGGAGACAGAAGTAAATCCAGAGAACTAGAATGAAACCCAAAAGGGAGAACATGTCAAACTCCACACTGACAGTAGTGAGAGGATTGAACCCCCAACATTACCTGCACGAGCCATAATTCTAAATCATAAAGCACGGATTATTATTTAATGGGAAAACCTGTTGTCTGTGTGTGTGTGTGTGTGTGTGTGTGTGTGTGTGTGTGTGTGTGTGTGTGTGTCCTTAGATAGCTCTGGGTGATGTATGTTTGCTGTCATTTCCACTAATGTAGGCTTCATGGCATGATTATTTAACAATCACACACACACACACACACACACACACACACACACACAGCTGCATTTAACAGGCGCTATTAAATGTAATTAATGTAACTGCGCAAACATCTTTACACACGCAGACGAGTGTTAGCACATGTTCAACAACGCTCCATCTGTCTGTCTGTCTGTCTTTCCACATATTCCACACACACACACACACACACACACACACACACACACAGAGCGATGGAAGTGTGTGTGTTTCTGATTAAAGACTCTCATTCGAAACAGTGTGTGTTAAGAGGAAAGAGCAACCCGGAGCAAAAGAACACCTAAAATTACCGTCATTATCCCCACACACACACACACACACACACACACACACACACACACACACACAAAAGAGCAGTAATAATAACAATGATAATAATAATAATAACTGTAATAACAGGAGGAAATCAGCCGAGGCTTTGGGTGGAATGATGGAAAACACACGCTGAGGCAAAGTGGAAAATGAAGGAGTGTGTTCCTGAAGACGCCACTGATTCACTCGCTGATAGGACAAATTGGCCTGTTAGCTGCGCGAGAGCCAGAGCGTGTGTGTGTGTGTGTGTGTGTGTGTGTGTGTGTGTGTAGAAGCAGCCTACGGCAGCACCGGGCGATGCAGGACTCACTCCGACCCATCACGAAGAAAACGGAAGGACACAAAAACACAATCAACAGAGCTTAATGATTCAATCTCAACGTGAATCAATCAGTAAATGACTCAGTATCAGTCGCTGCAGGACTGAAACGTTCGTTAGTTCAGATTCAGCTGATCAGGGAGAGGACTCACCAATTCTTTCACTCGACTCACTCTTTTCTTGGTCAGCAGGTTGGTGTTTGATTCAGTGAATCGTTTGGTTCATGACTAAGGGTCACTCCTCCTACTGAATCAGTATTGGAACGAGAGAATCATTTGGCACTGTAAGATTAGAGCATCTTGTTTTTAGTGACTCAGTGAATCGTTTGATTCATGATTCATAATTAAGAGTCAATCCTCCTTTTATTGTGAATCAGTATTGGAAAGAGTGAATTGTTTGGTCACAGTGATTAGTTCTTCTTGTCTTTAGTGACTCAGGGTTTCAGTGACTCATTTGACTCAGGACTAAGAATTGCTCCTCAAGTTCTTTGATTTAGAGAATCATTTCGCCACAGTGAGATTAGTTCATCTCATCCTTAGTGACTCCGGATTTGATTCAGTGAATCATTTGGATACACTGAGATTAGTTTGTCTCGTCTTTAGTGACTCCGGGTTTGATTCAGAGAATTGTCTGTTTTATGAATAAGAGTCACTCCTCCCTTTTTTATTAGTGAATCAGTATTGGAACCAGTGAATTGTTGGTAACAGTGAAAATAGTTCATCTCGATTTTAGTGACTCAGGGAATCACTTGTTTTATGATTAAGTGTTGCTCCTCCCTTCATAAGTGAATTAAAGTTTAATTTAGTGAATCGTTTGATTCATGACTACGAGTCACTCCTCCCTTTAATAGTGGCTTTGGGTTTGATTCAGTGAATCATTTGGTTATGAACACGAATCGCTCCTCGTTCGGAGCGCGTGAAATTAATTCATCTCGTCTACGGTGACCTACATTTGATTCAGTGACTTGTTTGATTCATAAATAAGAGTCACTCCTCCCTTTCTTATTAGTGAATTGGTATTGGAATCAGGGAATCATTTGGTCAAAGTGAAGTTAGTTTGGCCTCTCTTTAGCGACTTCGGGTTTGATTCAGTTTGTTTCATGATTAAGACTTCGTTTATTCAGCAAGTCAGAACTTGAATAAATGAATCATTTGACTAGAATGAGATTTGTACGGCTCTTGTTCAGTGAATCAGTTAAACTTAAGTGAATAAGCTGAATCGGTGAACCGTTTGATTATTCAGGGAGTCAATGTTTGAATCAGTGAATCATTTGGTTATGAACACGAATCGCTCCTCGTTCGGAGCGAGTAACTGCATCTTCATTGGACTGCATGTGATAAATAATTACTTTATACACAGTTTAGTAATTTATTAGATATTTAACACAAACCTGGACAGATCTGAATGAATCATTTAAACCGACTCATGACTGAAGGAGATCCTGATTTATTTAGGTCTGTGTACAAGTGCAGAAACAGAGATACACACATACGGATTCACAACAGACACACACACACACACACACACACACCCCGTAGCATGAGCCCATCAGAGACAGGCTCAGTGTCAGCTATCGATCAGCCTCGGGTACATGGGCACACACATACACGAAACACACACGACACTGTGTGTGTGTGTGTGTGTGTGTGTGTGTGTGTGTGTGTGTGTGTGAGTGTGTGTGAGTGTGTGAGATAGAGAGAGAGAGAGAGAGAGAGAGACTCCCAGCAAGTTTTTTTTTGGAGCTGAATAACAACCTGACTGGATCAATACACATAGACTTCAGAGACAGACTGAACCTGAATGTGTGTGTGTGTGTGTGTGTGTGTGTGTGTGTTCAATTTCCCTCACGAGCGTTTCAGGCTTTAATATTCCACATTCACTCACACAGAGAGGAAACATATCATGAATATTAAAACAAAAAAAACGCTACAAACTACACTGACTAACATTTATTAATCACCATGGCAACGACTAATTAATTCACAAATTTCTAATGGACTCACACAGTGTGTGTGCTGAGGGTACGAGGAGGAGAGACAGATTTGTGAAGACTAAAACACTAAGAGACAGACAGGTGGGAAATGGGGATTAAGAAAGACAGATAAGGACTGGGGATTAAAAGAGACAGGTGAGGATTAAAGAGCTAAAAGACAGACAGGTGAGGACTAAAACACTAAGAGACAGACAGGTGAGGACTAAAACACTAAGAGACAGACAGGTGAGGACTAAAACACTAAGAGGCAGACAGGTGAGGACTAAAACACTAAGAGGCAGACAGGTGAGGACTAAAACACTAAGAGGCGACAGGTGGGACGAAAACAGGTCTAAGAGAGGCAGACAGGTGAGGACTAAAACACTAAGAGGCAGACAGGTGAGGAACTA
>JAJAGP010003790.1:5000-12500 GCA_025084515.1 Ancistrus triradiatus | reverse complement strand
ATCACCTCCAGACAAAGTGTCTCGAGCACGAGCCCAGGTGTTTGTGCCGTGAAATAGCGCGCAGGTGTGGTCACGCAGAAAGAAACGAGCGCACAAACCAACGCACACGCAATCACAGTGGGCGCTTTGAAACCGGGGCTGGTGTTTTTAGAGGGAACCGTACAGCTACACACCTACACAACCCTGCACAATGACACACAACACACTGACACGTACACACTGCACACAAATTGCATGTCGCGGACACACAACAGCGAACACACTGCGCAAACGGCTGAGTCAGAGAGTGGTCTTAGAGATGTTTTGTAGGCTCTACAAAAGACACAACATGCTTCACACTACAGCACAAGCTGGACTCAACACACACACACACACGATCAGGGATGTGAGTGACTCTTAAAGTGTTGCGTGCTTATAAAACACAGAACGCAACACACACTCACACGGTGCGTAGCTATAGGCTGGAGCACGCGGATTTATGACACACGCACAGGAAAAGTGTAAAGTGTGCGTTTTTTAAACCATAGAAAAAAGTCTGAACTGTTGTGTGCTTGCAGTTGCAAAAAAATACACACCGAACACTGCACACTCACACACACAGCACACCGTCCCTCGAATGTGCTTCCATCCCATCCTTGTAAGAGTTCGTTCCGAGAAGCTTAAGAAGCGTAACACAAATTGTAAAATACAGCTACACACACACACACACACTGCGTCTTTGCTGCCTTAATCACAGCGTACAATTCTGTCCTACAAACTCGGAGCAAAAACGCAAAAACGCAAAAATAAAAACACAAACGCTTAGACAAAAAAGCCAAAGCGCGCCGAGCGTTTGTCCTGCAACTTTGGTTCTGGCGTTGCCGAAAAAACGTTACGTTTAGTGACAGTAAAATATCAGATAAGTGAACGAAGCGCACTGCGTGATCGTGGAAAAACGTTCACGATCGCCTAACGAACGTCAGCTCAAAACAAAAAGTGACACAACGCACAGAAACACACAAAAACATACAACACAACACAATTCTGATCCCCTCTGAGAGACGCACTATCAGGATGTCACAGAGCGCGTTAGAGCTATTAAAGGTGATAAATAAGAGTCTAAACAAGAAGGGAACATCACACACACACACACACACACACACACACACACACACACACACCTCGCGTTAGGCTTCTTCAGTGTGTCAATAACAAAAGCAGGTAATAAAGGAAAGAGCAGCACCGTAACACACTCTGCTTTTTCTGCTCGAGTTAGACCAAAAGTAAAGAAAGAAAAGAACAAAACAAGAAAGAGGAGAGGGATGGAGTGCGAAATCACCAAACACACACACACACACACACACACACAGACAGACACACAGACACACACACACACACTTATATTATATATGACATTACTTAAGATAAGACGTTCATCTTCCATCTTTCTTCTGGAGAAACTAAAGTATGCGTTTCTCTTTTATATGGGGAACAAAAATTAAACAAAGCGCACACACACTAACACTAAAAAGTCACACACACACACACACACACACACACACACACACACACACACACACACACACACACTCAAGACATCTAGAAAAAAAGTGTTGAAAAAGTCCCTCTTTTAAAAAGCGGGCGCGCTTTCCACTTTTGCAGAGCGCAGTCTCTCTTGTCCTTTCACGCCACTTCTTGACGTTCTCGAGCATCATCCCGATCTCTCACACACTCACACACATTCCCACACAGTTCAACACACGGTGACACGGGGTACACGCGTTTGTAGCATACGTATAACACACTCACGTAAGAGTTCACACCTCTTATGAAATAAGTCTTACACCAAAGTTTCGCAAAGACTTCTGAACAGTTCAAGCAAGCATGATTGAGATTTCAGGTCGAACACACACATATACGAAATGTACACACACACATACACACACACGCACACACAATCAGAAGCACTCACACACACTGAGAGACTTTGACAGGCCTACTAAAGTGCGGATCTAGGTGAGGAATGGGAGTAAGAGTAAGAAGAGAGCGCGCGTAAAGTGATGGATGGATGGATGGGAATGTGTGCGTAAAAATGGATGATGGATGGACAGCAGGAAGGAAGGACGGATGGATGGAGCGACAGAAGGCCGGCTGGCGGACTGACCTGCTGGGACATCCTGAACAGGAGGTGTGTGTCACTGTTTTGCTGCCATGTCCCCATGTAGCACGGCTCGGCGCTCGCCGGTCTGCTGCTGAACTGCATGGAGCTGGGCGCTCCTCCTCCTCCAGCACCTCCTCCTCCTCCCTCGTTCCTGTCTCCTTCGCTCTCTCCGTCCGCGCGCTGCTCGCTCCCTTCTTCCCTCGCGCTCTCTCCCTTCGGCTGCTCGGGCTGCTCGCGCTCCGGCTCGTCTCTCACATCCGGCTCCGTGTCGGCCCGAGACTGAGATAGATAGAAAGAGAGAAAGACGGAGAGAGAGAGACAGAGAGAGAGAGAGAGAGAGAGAGAGAGAGAGAGAGAGGCGTTGATGTGCGCGCTCTGGCTCGATCCGGTCCACTTTTCACACTCTTTTCTTTCTCTTTCTGAGCGCGCACCGAGCCGGACGAGCTGCTGTTAGCGCTGAGCTGAGAGTGAGAGTGTGTGAGTGTGTGTGCGCGACTCACTCAGCCAGTGTGTGTGTGTGTGTGCTCGAGTTCATTGAGGAGCGCCGCAGCACGCTGGAGATTTCCTCCGAGGGCAGGACGAGTGGAGAGCCGGAGGAGGAGGGAGAGGAAAAGGGGGATGGCAGAAGAGATAGAGAAGGAGGAGAGGATTTTTTTTTCCTCCTTTCCACCCCCCTACCATTCTGTCACACACACGCGCGCACACACGCGCGCGCACACACACGCGCACGAAGACACGGACACGCATGTTCGCATACGTACATTCCAAGCAGAAATCACTTGCCAAACAAACCCGCTCACCCGTAGCGTGGCCTTTCAACCCCTAAACACACTCACACACACACACACACACACACACACACTCACTGTACAACGTGTAAAACACTCCCCAAATTTCAATCCACACACACAGAGAGAGAGAGAGAGAGAGCGAGAGAGAGAGCACCTTTGCTCCGGCTGCTGCATCTGGATACAGCGCAAAAACCAGACAAAATGCGCAATGCGCTCCAATCTCTAAAACAAGCTCCTTTATCAAGCTGTTTGATAAATGACTGATCATGATCGGTTATTATTAAATACAACAATTGTATGCGCACAGTGATGTGTGAATATTTCAATCCAAAAGATTTGAATAGCTCTAAATAATACACAACATATAGGCGGAAAGAAATCAATGGGTTTCAGAACCCGAATCAAAACAAACGCAAATACTTTAAATCAGACAGGTTTGTTTGACAATAATAAGAACCACTATGTTGTCTTTTTAAGGAGTAGTTCTGTGTGTAAACAAATACAAGTCTCATCTCCACATATACCTAAATATTAAAACATAAATAAACCTTAAATCGTGGCATATAAAGAAACAAAATACGAAAAAACGTTTAATATATAAAAATGTATATATATATATCAACCTATCTCTATTTCCATCCACACACTCCTCTGTGTCTCACTGTGTGTGTGTGTGTGTGTGTGTGTGTGTGTGTGTGTGTGTGTGTGTGTGTGTGTGTGTGTGTGAGTGTGTGTGTGTGTGTGTGTGAGATCGCTCTTGTGTCAGCTGCTCGTCTTCTATCTGCAGAACTCTATGACATGACTTTCTCTACAGAGAAAGAGAATCCATGTCTTATTACCATCTCTCTCTCTCTCACACACACACACACACACACACACACACACACACACACACTGTGAGTTAGAGGTATGCCCTCCAGCGCTGCATGTGCCCTCCCTCCCACCCATTACACACATCTGTACATCTGAACAAGGAGGTCTGCATAATAAACATGTGTAAGTGTAAGTGAAAGTGTGTGTGTGTGTGTGTGCGTGTGTGCGTGTGTGTGTGTCCTGCCCCTGGTCTGTGCCACTGTAAGCGCAGCGAGTGTGTTTTCCTGTGTGTTACTGTATTTGTGAACATGAACTCTGTGCCAGTGAAAACATTTGGTCCTTACAAAAAGTGTGTGTGTGTGTGTGTGTGTGTGTGTGTGTGTGTGTGTGTGTGTGTGAGAGAGAGATCAGATATTAGAGATTCTACAAAAAGGAGCTCCACATACTGTAATAAAAGCAGAGGATCTTTTGTGCTCCTTCTCAGTAAGTCTCCCTAACCCTAGTGCACTACATAGAATAAAGGCTGTGATTTGGGACACGCCCACCCTTCCCCCTCTTCATCTATCATGGTTTTCTTTCTGCAAGAAGTTTGTTCAAAAAGTGACGATCTCACCCAGAACTTTATTCATTATTTGTCTTTAATTGTTTCATTTCCTTTTTACATTTTGTTCTTTTCTATCTCTTTTCTTCCATCTATTCGTTTCAGTTTGTTTCGTCCCTTTGCTGTTTTATTCTTCTCTCCCGTTCCCCTTTTGTTTTTCATCTCTCCTTCCTATTCTTTAAATTTCCTTTTAATCTTCCATATCCATCACATTTCCTTCTCCAACTTAACTTTCGTTTCCATCTTAATGTGCCCCCGATTTGCTCATCTCTCATATTTCTTTCCTTCCATTTAATCTTTTCTTTGTAAAAATTTCCTTCATGTTTCTTTCCTGAACTTTTCTTTTTTATGTTAATTTCTTTTCTTTCTTTACCTCCACTCTTATTCCATGTTCTTTCTTTTGTTTATTTGTTTTGCTTTTTTGTCTTTGTTGATTTTTCCGTTCCATGCTTCCACCTATCTTTTCTTTTGCATCCCTTTGTACCTTTCCTTTTCTTTCTTCATCTATCGTTTGATTTTTTAGGACGTACTGCCCTTCCCATCTCACCTGTTTTCTTTTGCTCCACTCTCTTTTCTTTTCCACTTTGCTTTTGTCTCCGTCTTTAACCAGTTCTTTCTTTTCCCTGCTTTCCTTCCTATCGTGTCCTTCCCTTTATTTTACTTTCCCTGTCTTTTGTTTCCTTTCCACCTTTTCAGCTTTTCTTTGTACTTTCTTTCTTTTCTCTTCCTTTTTCTGCCCTCATCTTTCCTTTTGATTCTCTTTTTGTAAAACATGTTAAGTTGCTCGTGTGTTTAAAGCACATTATACTAATGCGGTTTTTAGATAAGCTAGCTTTCTTTGCCTCTTTCATTACGTTTCCCAGTTTTATCTTTCCTTTTGTATCCTTTTGTTTCTTTGTTTTTCTCATTTTTTGAAATTTTTTCTCTCAGGGGGTCACGTTTGCTTCCATTTCTCTTCTTTCTGTGCCCTTTCCTTCTTCATTTGTCTTCATTTCTCCTTTCTATTTGTCGCTCTTTCTTGTATGTGGGTGCAGATAACACTTTTATTTTCATCGAGATCGGCTGTTATGGTTTGTGTGGGTTTGGAAGTGTCCAGGTTTGGTGAGCGTTCCCTGTTGTAGTCCATCCTCCTCAAGGTTGTCAGCAGCTATAAGTCTTTAAGCAGGTGTTCGTATTTATGGTGAGCCTTTGGATTGTTGTTGAGAATTGAAAGTGGTAATGACGCTGATTCTAAACCGATTTCAGGGTTAGATGTGGAAGCTCAATCCCGATCTCTATCCGTATCTGCGGAGCGGAGTTAAGTCGTAGGAGAGCGCGCTAAAAGCCTGCGCTCAGCGCTAATGGCGCCTCTGCTAACCTTTAGCACGCTAATCTGCGCGGCTGCTTTTTCTCTGATCGAAGCCGCGATGTTTCCTTTTAGAGCAGACGGAGGGAAAAGCAGTGGCATCAGCGACGACTTAACACACCTCCCTTTGTTTCAGCTTCAGCTCTCAGTCAGGCTCTCTCACAGCCTCTCTCACTCTCCCCTCCCTCCCTCCCTCCCTCGCTCTCGCTCGCTCGCTCTCGCGCTGCCCTCTGCTCTAAGGCCGCGCTATTTCAGGTAAATGGATGCTAATGGGCGCCGACTGTCACGCTGTCCCTCCGACTGTCTCTGTCCTCACTTATGGAGTGGAAATGAAGGGCTGCCGCCGGCCCGCGTCACTCCACCTGTCCAACGCTGTGGAGCTCCGGCAAAAGAGGGAACAAATCAAACAACCGACCACTTCTTCTCTTCAGTCCTTCTGTCATCCAACCATTACCATCACCGGCTAACACCATTAGTGCACACCAAACGGAGCTCGCCCAAAACGAGCAAAACCAACAGCAGCTAAACACGTCCAGCAGCAACATAATAAAAAGCAAATAGGGCAGGGTGAAAGAAAACAGAAAAACCTAGGCTGATGGCAAGCAAAGGGGGAAACTGATATAAGGTAGAAAAATGAAAGAGAAAATGAAGATTGGGAGCACATCAAAGAGTAAAGAAAGAAAGAAAATCTAAAAAGAAAAGTCAAAGCAGAGGCAAAACAACAAGTTACATAAAAAGTGGAAGAAACAAATTAGAGTAGATGGTAAGCATACCAAGGAGAAAAGTAGTGCGACAATAAAGAAGAAAGGGCAAAAAAAATCTTTTCACAAGGTGGGAAGAAAGAAAAAAGAAAACAAACAGAGAAAAACCGATGAAAAGCAATTGTAATTTAAGAAATGAAGGCAAAATAGCAAAAATAAAAGCTGAAAACTAAAGGATAGATGGAGATCATATTAAAGGACAGAAAAGGTATTAAAGAGAAGCCAGGCAAATCAAGGGGAAACAAAAAGCAACAGAAAGGAGCACATGGAACAGAAAAGGGGCAGAAAAGGACAAGAAGATATGACATCTGATGACGAGCATAAATGAAAGGAGCATAAATAAAAGGAACAAAAGAAAGAGGGCTAGTCGGGAGCATGAAATAATCAATAATCAAAAAGAAGGAATTCATGGGACTAATGACAAGTAAAAGCAAAACACATCAAATAGGGAAAGAAAACAATGGAGAAGTGTAAAAGGGAAAAATGGAAGATGAAAAGAAAACAAATAAAAAATACAAATAATTTAGAGAAAAGAAGACAAATGTAGAAACCATAAGAAAGAAACACAGAAAGAAAAGATAGCAAGGGACAAATGTGTAAAGAAATTAAAAGAATGTAGAAAAATATGAAACATTGAAGAAATGAAGAAAGAAGAAAGGGAACATCAACAAAATATTAAATTGTGTTTAAAGAAAGAAAGAAAGAAAGGACAGGGCACATGAAATGAAGAACATGGAAAATAAAGAAAGCAAAAACAGAAATTTAAACATTAAAAGGAAGATTAAAATATTAAAGATAAAGAAAAAAGCAAAAGGGAAAAAAGAATATCAAAGCAAATGTCACAATAAAAAAATAGACAAGAGCCAAAGAAAGACAAAACACTTTAATGGATGAAAAGCTATAGGAAAGGTATAAAGATTCAAATACCACACAGAAAAAATATTAAAAAGCCAAAAAAGGACAGAAAAACAAATAAACACAAAGAGCACATAAAGTAACAGAAAGGCAAAAATGTTTAAAAAAAAAAAAAAAGTGTTTTTAATCAGCAG
>JAJAGP010003790.1:0-2500 GCA_025084515.1 Ancistrus triradiatus | reverse complement strand
AAAGGACAAAAATCATACATACTTAAAAAGTAACAACAAATAAAACAAACAAAAAAGAACAAAGTTATGAATGACAAATGTAAAAAGGATAGAATTTCTAAAACCCAAATGCAAATTTAGGACAAAAGGAAGGATGAAAGGCTGGAACACAAAGAAATTACAACTTAAATGCAATGTAAAAAGACACTAAGAAAATAAAAATAAGTAAAGACGTGTTTAATGCTAAGAGGAAAGAAAGCAAGAGAGGAAAAAAGCAGAGAAAGACAAAAGCAGAAGAAATATTGTTAAAGAAAAAGTGAAACAAGGAATGAAGGAGGATAATAAAGAAGGATAGATACACCACAAATGCAAAGAAAACTCAAAGAAATGAAGAAGGATGGAAAAAAGAGAGGATCATTAGGAGGTTAGGAAACAAAAAATAGAGGGGCAGTGGATGAAAGAAAAAGAAAATGGAAGTAAGGAGAGAAAACAAGTGTTGTTGTTTTTAATCTGTTTTATGATATTTTAATTTTTAAATGATCACCATCTGATTGTGACCATTGGGATTCTCTGAGGTACTCAGTTAATCTAACAGCGCCACCGGTGGTCAAAAAGTGAACTGCGTGTTATACCTGGAGATCTTCATGCACAGGAAGGAAAGAAGGAAAAAGAAAGGGACGAGCGAGGGAGAGAGGACGGAACAAAGGACAAATATCAATCAAAAAGGAAAGAAGCAAGTAAGGAAAGTGAGGAAGAAACTGAGCGATGAAGGGGAGGGAGAGAGAGGGGAATTGGGTGAAACAAAAACAAAAGGGCAAAAAGGAATACAGTGAAAGAAAGGAAAGGAAAGAGGAAACAAGGGTGGATTGAAATTAAAACTGAAATAAAGACTAGAAGTGGTGAAGGAAAATGGAGAAAGAAAGAGAGGAAAGAAGAGAGGAAGTAGGTAAAGAAGAAAAAAAGAAGTTTGGTCATATGAATGAGCATGTGAGAAAAAAAGAAGGAAGGAAAAATCAATTAAAAAGGATTAAAGTGAGGAAGAAAGAAAAGAGGAATAGGCGCAATGATGAAAGAGGTCAGGGAGGAAAGAAGAAAGAAAGGAAATGAGAGAGGAAGTGAGGAAAGGAAGAAGGATAGAATTTAAAAAATAAGACTAGTCAAGAAGATATTAAAAATGAACAAAAAGTAAATTACTTTTAAGAAGGAAAGGAAAGAAAAAGAGGAAAAAGGAAGGGGATTTGGTGATAGTTTGGTGATATGGAGAGTAAAAAAGAATGAATTAAAGAAGAAAGTGAGGAAGGAAGAAAGGAAAAAATAAATTTATAAGGATAATAGTCAGAGAAAAGAAAAGACAAAAGAGGGGAAAAATAAAATGAAAAACGAGATCAGGGAAAAGAAGAAGGAAAGGAAAGAAATTAGGCAGAATGTGAGGAAGGGAAGAAGGAAAGAAACAAAAACTAAGCAAGACTAGTCAAAAAGATATTAAAAATAAATAAAATGTAAAGCTAGGAATAAAAAGAATGAACAAGAGAGAGAGAAAAACGGGCATCAGTTAAGAAGGAAGGAAGGAAAGAAAGAAAGAAAAGAAGGGAAAAAGCACGAGAAGCATGGTAATATGGAAACTGAAAAGAAATTACTGAAAATATCAGGAAGAAAGGAAGTGGGGGGAAGGAAAACAAAATTTAAAAGGATAAAAGTGAGGAGGAAAAACAAGGAGGAAGGAAAGCAAACAAAATAAAGAAAAGCATAAGGGCAGAAATGAGGGAGGACATGAGGAAGAAACAAAAAAATAAGCAAGACCAAAGTAAAAGGAAGGAAGATAGGAAGGAAAGAAAAAAGACAGAGCCAAAAAGGAGAGAAAGAGAGAAAAAGAAGGGAAGGTGAAAAGAGGGAAGAAAGAGCAAAGGAGGACAGAAGTGAGGGGAAAGGAAGGAACAAAGAGTAAAAATAAAGTAAACAGAAAGAAGAAAAGAAGAAAGCATGGAGGAAGTGAGAGAGAAATGGAGGTAAAAGAAAGAAAAAAGAGTAAAAGATAAAAAGGGAAACAAGGATGGGAGGAAAAACGGAAGAAACAATAAGCAGTAAAAGTGAGGTCAATATTAAAAATAAGTAAAAAGTAAAAGGAAGGAAGAAATGAAAGAACAAGGGAGAGGCAAAACAATCTGTTAGCTATGAAATAAATAATAAAAGAAAAGAAGTGAAGTAAAGAAAATGCTTCCGACTGTAACGTGGACGTTGACGAGACGGTTCATCAGCCTGACCTTCCTCACCTCCGGATCTCCTTCCTTCACTTCTTTCTTTCGGCTGGCTGAGTCGCTGCTAATCCGAGCCGCTATCAACCCCGAACCCCCGACTCACCCTGACTGGCAATTAGCAGCCCCGCGTTAGCAGAGGAGCGCCCGAGCCCTGCCCGCGGAGCCCCAGACCGCGCAGGGAGAGGGGAGGTGAAGGGGAACGGCTCGGCTCCATCAGTCACCACCGCCCTCCAGAGACACTCACACACACACACACACACACACAC
>JAJAGP010003789.1:0-64394 GCA_025084515.1 Ancistrus triradiatus | reverse complement strand
GTACCATCTACAATCGGTTCTAGGTCAGAAAGCACAACCAGAATTAATTCATACATTAGACGCACCGCATTTTAAGGCGCACTGTCGATTTTTGAGAAAGTTAAAGGATTTTAAGTGCGCCTTATGGTCCGAAAAATACGGTAACAGAAATAGCACTGTATTCCAATAACATCACTATTTATCTTAATAGTTCCCATTGAACACCCACAAAAAGTGCCAATAATATATTAGATAATAAGATTATTAGATTGTGTATCAGTTCTGTCTGTACGAGTGTTACCTGTATTATGTATTGAATTTATCTAACTGCATTCTTACAACAATGTATAGCCTTACCATTGTCTACTACAATATAACCATAATTGCAATGTGAATGTCCTTATAATGCATAAATATGCAATAAAGATGAAAATATGCGGACATTCTTGACGCAACAGCCCTGTGACATGGCACATTGCAGAACAGAACTGTGCTTTTTACATAACCCCATAATTACTGTAGCAATAAAGTCACTAATGCATTGGTAATGGCATCTAACTATCTATCATGCTGACTTTATATCTGTTTACTACAGATAGGCAGGTTTTTATTTCAGTTAATCTGTATGAGAATTGCGTGCAGGATAGACATTATCAAACATTGTTAATGACACAGCCACGAGCACGCTCATGTACACAAGTGATAGCAGACAGTTTTCAAAGAAAAGTAAAAAAGAATATTGCTGAATGTAATGAGAAAAACATTAATCTACTTCGAACATGAGACAGCTTTATATCTCATACTCAAATATTTCATTGTCTCAACTGGGCCAAGGTCCTTTTACATCTTTATGGCTGCCACAAGAATGCACACCTGAGACAAACAAGGTACTGTGTGACAGGTAAGGTCACAAGATAAATGAAAACATGATCTTTAATCTTGATGAACATTCACTATTTAAAACCTTAGTTATGACAAGTATGAACAGGATGGGTAAATACTCAATCAGACAGAAGATGGACATGAAAAGGACATTTTATGTGGAACAGTGTAAAGTTAGGGATTCATTATAAATGCAGCGGCAAATTTGATAATAAATCTTGATATGTAATTATACTTCAAGTTGAAACATTAAACACATTAAACATATGAAGTGTTTATGTTTAAAACTGAATATTGTGTGTCAAAGGTGAATTTAAATTTTGTTTTAAACAAACATTAAATTATGAAATATGTATGCAAGCCAAATAAATCTACTCATGAAGTACAGCACTCTATTTGAGCTGTTTATTGGACATCTTTATTAAACAAGATGAAACATAATCTGAGACTTTCAAGGAATCTGGGCCATTACAAATCAGACAATCAAAAAAATGTCTTATGCAGACGATTGACGCCATTTATAATATGATGCAGTGCTTGGTACAAGGTTAAATATTAACAAAACAGCAGGGTTCTGAATGGTACATTTGATACACAGTACAGTGGGAGCCAAATGTATGAGACCCCTAGTGAAAATGGTTATTTGGGTGTTTGTGGGGAAAGATTCATACTGCTGAAGGATAATTACCCATAAGACAGCTTGAAGCTTTACAATAACCACTTGAAGACCAGAGAACATCAGGGACGTTCCATCACTGTCACCTGATCTAAACCCCATCAAGCATTTATGGGGGCACTAGATGACTTAAAATAATGTGAAATAAATAAATACATTTTACTAGTAATTTATGTAATTTTTTTTTCCAGAGATTAAACTTTTCACTCAAATTGTTATGCTGATTAAGATTCAAATTCAAGATGCAAAATGCATTTTCATTAACAGTGGTCTCAGATTTTGCCTCCCCACTGTATATGCTATAAGAAAGAAGAAAATCACAAAAAAACACATTGGTAACACATGCTTATTCATTTGTATTGTCAAAGTACACAGTGTCACACACTAGATGCCAAATGATGACTAAGTTAATACACTTTATCTCGGGAAACAACTGTCAAGTCACCAGAGATGTGTAATTATATTAAAATGAACTAGGAGGGCTTAAGTAAGGTAAACATACTGAGCTGCTTGTTTACAAAAATGAAGCCCAAGGCTAAAATAAGCATTGGAGTTTAGCTGAACTCTATCTGCTATCTGAATTTGCCCTATAACATACAGGATATTTTAACACCCCAACCCACTATCCAAACTACTAACCTGATGATCTGTATGTAGGGGTTATTAATGGCATTCTTAATGATTTTTTGCCTCTACTGTACCTTTTCTTCCATTCTATGACTAATTATAGCATAAACTGTAATGTGACTCAGTGGTTAATTAATATACAGTACTGTGCAAAAGTCTTAGGCCACCATTAGATTTGTTGTTTTAGCAGTGCAATAATGAGCATTTATAACATACTATTGACGATTGGACCCACACTTTTAATTGGATTCATCACTCCATAATACTCTTTTCCATTGATCTTTATTCCAGTTTTTGTGGGCTTTGGCATATCTTAGCCTTTTCAACATGTTCCCTTATTGAAAAGTGGTTTCTTGGCTGCTACCCTTCCAAAAAGACCATTCCTGATCAAGCTTCTTCAAACAGCCTATAGAAGCTGTTTTTTTCTTTGTTTCAGTTTTTTAAAGAGACTGAGAAATAATTATATGTGGTGATTATACCATTGCAAAAACAGTGTTATATCTAATATAATGATGGCCTAAGACTTTTGCAAGGTACTATATGAAACTACAAGAAACTTGCTGTGAACAGCAGAGGACATTTTGCTCTCTTTTGCTCTTTGTATCTTGCTATATTTACACACATGCACCTATGGCAATAAAAAGTTAATAGGCAATAACCTGAGTTCAGGAGCACATACGACACACGCACACAAGGTAGTAAACATGAGGAACTAGGTAAAAAAAAACTGAATACAGTGGGGCTTGAAAGTTTGTGAACTCTTTAGAATTTTCTGTATTTTTGCATAAATATGACCTAAAACATCATCAGATTTTCACACAAGTCCTAAAAGTAGATAAAGAGAACCCAGTTAAACAAATGAGACAAAAATATTATACTTTGTATTAGGAAATAAATAAATAAAATATTATACTTTGTATTTATTTGGAAAATGATCCAATATTACATATTAGTGAGAGGCAAAAGTATGTGAACCTCTAGGATGAACAATTAATTTGAAGGTGAATTTAGAGTCAGGTGTTTTCAATCAATGGGATGCCAATCAGGTGTGAGTGGGCTCCCTGTTTTATTTAAAGAACATGGATCTATCAAAGTCTGCTCTTCACAACACATGTTTTGTGGAAGTGTATCATGGCACGAATAAAGGGACCTCAGAAAAAGAGTTGTTGATGCTCATCAGCTGGAAAAGGTTACAAGTCCATGTCTAAAGAGTTTGGGACTCCACCAATCCACAGTCAGACAGATTGGTAAAAAAAAAGGAGGAAATTCACCACCATTGTTTACCCTCCCCAGGAGTGGTCGACCAACAAAGATCACTCCAAGAGCAAGTTGTTTTTGTAATAGTTGGCGAAGTCACAAAGGACCCAGAGTAACTTCTAAGCAACTGAAGGCCTCTCTCACATTGGCTAATGATAATGTTCATGAGTCCACCATCAGAAGAACACTGAACAACAATGGTGTGCATGTCCTGACCTTAATCCAATCGACATGTTGTGGAAGGTCCTGAAGCGAGCAGTTAATGCGAGGAAAGCCACCAACATGCCAGATTTGAAGCTGTTTTGTATGCAGGAATTCCTCCAAGCCAGTGTGCAGGACTGATCAACAGTTACAGGAAACGTTTAGCTGCAGTTATTGCTGCACAGGGGGGTCACACCAGATACTGAAAGCAAAGGCTCACATACATTTGCCCCTCACTAATATGTAATACTGAATCATTTTCCTCAATAAATGAATGACCAAGTACAATATTTTTGTCTCATTTGTTTAACTGGGTTCTCTTTATCTACTTTTTAGGACTTTTGTGAAAATCTGATGATGTTTTAGGTCATATTTATGCAGAAATATAGAAAATTCTAAAGGGTTCACAAACTTTCAAGCACCACTGTAGATGCTCACTATTCAAACCATGTATCAGAACACTGAAACAGTGGTTATGCATATCATTTACACACTGTAGATTTAAATTCTACATTCACCCATGGTTGCTCCAGAATTTGTAACTACTATGTGAACTGTAACCCGGTTAGAAGAAAATGTCACGTGAAACATGGCACTGTGTCTGTGAAATCTGTGATGTAATGCCTTCAGCACAATTTGAGTAAAGCAGATTAAGCACATTATTGTAAAGCATATCAATTACATTTCAAATGTTGCACAAGAACCAGCCTGGAGGAGTCTAAACACTTTCAGTTCAAGGAAGTAGCTGCCTTTTACGTCCACTCTTTGATAGCTTGGGGACCAACAGGGACCAGCAGGAGTCCAGATAAGATTTCTCTTGTCAGTTAGGGCAGAGGCACACCAGACAGGCACTCATCAGTCATAGTTCTCCATGATGACCCACACATCACACACATTCTTTACTGACTTTTGTATTATTCCCTCACTGTCACACAGAAATTCGGATTTTTTTATTTCTAGGTCAGGTATGTTTGCTGTTTAATTAACTCTCATGGTCTAACTCTCTCTTATATAATAATAATAATACTAATAATAATAATACAGTGACGTGGTGTAGTGGTTAACACTACCGCCTCACAGCTGGAAACTTGGGATCGATTCCTGGTCTGTCCACCGCCTGTGACAAGTTTGCATGTTCTCCCTGTGTATTCGAGTTCCAGCTCCTCCGGTTCCTCCCACATTCCAAAGACATACATTATGTCAGTTGATCTTTCTAAAATTGTCCCAGTGTGAGTGAGTGTGGGCATATGCACTGCGATGGATTGGCTCATTGTTTAGGGTTGGTTCCCCCACGCAGCGCCAGGGCCCCGCCCCCCCTCTCTCCGCCCCCTTCCCCCCTCCCCCCCCTCTCCTCTTTCTTCCCCGGCCTTTGCCCTTCCCCCTTTTCCCACAGGAACGAGAGGACCACGAAGAACCGCCTCGATCCGAATGTTTTCTACGCGCACCCGGGCCCCTATGGACTCCGGGGAGGATGGGGCCCCAAGTAGCTACGATGGAAGTGGAAAGGCTGGGCAGATGTGGGATGGAGATTGGATCAAAGGGAGCAGACGGGGGATAGCGTGTAAAGCGAGCAATGTCGGGGCGGGGCAGGTATGATGGTGTGGTGATTCGTCTGAACTGGTCCGTCCCAGGGCGAACGGTCAAGCCCACAGGCCGAAGAATAGACAGAGGAGCTGAGTAGGGGTGTAGCGGAGGCGAGACCAAGAGTGTTAGACATTTCCGCAGGCAATGCAGAAGAGGGCGATGCCAAGGAACAGTGGGCGAAAAGAAAGGTGGAGAGGGATAAGTGTGGCTAGAGGAGAGAATCTGAAAGGGGGGCACGGGATGGGGGACGGGGGGCAGAGGAACCCGAATCCAACGACGAGAGCAAACGCCGACGGGAAGCTAAGCTGGACATGGGCTGGCTGTTCCGAAGAAAGGAAGCATCACAAAACCGGAGACTGAATAAAGGCACCTCGCAGGCCGGAACCAGACAGGGAAGTAACCGCAACATTTTAGCGAAGCTACCAACCCGGCGGGCGGACACGTGAAGGATGCACTGTTGACATAGGGAGCGTCTGTAGCACAGTGTCTGGGCAACGCCGGCAAAGATGAAGAGTCCCCGATGTGGAAACGAAAGGAAAGATAGGGGGGGTAGAAGGGGGAGAGAGGACATACACGAATCCGGGGGCCCGTAGGAGTGTCCACTAAAGGCCCGTCGCACGAAACACCCGAAGAAAACTGAGCGAGAGAACCCCAAGAAAGGCCACGTGGATCGATCCCTTTAGCTCCGTCTATCTTCCCTACTGTTTACAGCACTCAGAGTTAAAAAAATGCCTCTTAGTCGCTTTAAAATAATGTAAGGTTCATCATAAATAAAAAAATAAAAAAAATTCTAATAATTATAAAATAATAATAATAATAATAAGAATAATAACCCACAACCATACTAATATTTCTTCTTCCTTTTTCTTACTCTTCTTCCTTCTTCTTCTTCGTCTTCTTCATTCCTTTTTTTTTTTTTTTTCTTTCTTCGCGCCTTCTTCTTTGTCGCGCTCCTCATACTTGTAACTTCTCTAAAAGCTCCCTATATAATTAAATAAATGGATTAACCTAATAATATAAAAAATAATAATAATAATAACAAAATAATAATAAATTATTATTCTTAATTTTTTATTATTAATTAGTATTACGTATTCTTCCGTTCTTTTCTATTGTTTTGTTGTTTTGTTTCTTTCATTCCCTTTCTTCGTGTTTCCCTGCATCATACTTCTAACTTCCTAAAGCTCCAGATATAGTAATAATGAATTAACTAATAATAATAATCAAAATAATAATAATAATAATAATAATAATAATAATAATAATAATAATAATAATAATAATAGTAAAAAAAAATCAATGTTCTTGCTCATGTTCTTGTACTCATATGCACAGATTTCACTTTCTAACTTGAGTATTAAGTACCACAAACAAAGTCACTGTGAGGCCCACACACAGACCTAAAAATAGCAGGCATATTTAAGGAAATGCTTGAGACATCAGCCATTCCTAAAAATTCTGTCTGCTTTGTGCTCCCAAGTCCCTGGGATATTTGGAACAGAAAAGGTTCTGGTAATTTACAGCTGTACAGAAGCTTCTCTGAAACAAACCAAAACCAATAGGTTTATTATTTCACACATAGTCATAATAACTACATACTAACTAACAATATGCATAATTTGATCAATTCAAATAACACTTTACTTGTTCATTTGACGCTCCGGATTTTATTGTGTGACGTGAACCGATTGAAAACAGAACAAAAGATCAGCTCACAGCAGTGAGTTGGAATCATTATGACTTCTTTTTTTCATTTAATTCATCTAAATAAAAATGCTGCCAAGCCTCACTAGTTAGTCACCGTGACTTCATCATTCTGAAGAAAAAAAAACAAAAAAACAAAAACGCATAAATCTCAAAGCCGAAACGCACACAAGTTCAGCTTTGACTCATATGCGTCACAGACATGCCATAATGATCTAAGAATAACTTCAGAAAAGTCATATTTTCTGAGAGTATTTGAACTTGTGTTCATATGAATCCTGTTCATGAATACCAGGCGCTGGGTGTCCTTCCACTTCAGGGTGGCACTGGAGAAGGGTGGGGTGAACAAGTGGTTGGAAATTTCCACAAAATGACAGAAAATGCTGGGCTCCTTTGTGTTTGTTGATTGGTCATCAAGAAGTCATGGCAACCACTTTGGCCCTGAAGGCCTCCACCATTGACCTTCCAGATCTTCTGTGTACAGCAGTAGTAACTACATACACTGTGTCCATATGCAAGCCTGAAGACCTGAAGTTAGGACAGTGGTACTTGAGCTTAGTGGCTGTTACTGCAGTGAAAAAGCCACGCAATTTGTGGAAAGAACTCATCCAAAAGCAAAGCTAAAAACAGACCTTCAGTCATTTCAGAAGCATGGCTTCATGAACTCCTCATGCTGCAATTACTGCATGCTGCAATTACCCTCTGCAAGTTAGTGGAACTCCTAAAATGTCTATTGCAACGTAAAGCAAATGAAAAATTTATACACCATTAATGTTAATGATAACCTTCCTGTTCTATTTTCAGAAAGTTGTGGCTGTTACTGGACATATTTAGCTCTGGCAAATGCTAGCGTTTTATTTCCAAATCATGCTTCTGAGGTTGGAACCTGGAGCTGAAGCCACAGACCACACTTTGGCACTATGTAATGCCCATTAAAATTCTGAGTGCAGGCTTAGTAAGCACCAGGCAAACCTTCTCTCTAAGTACTACGGATGAGGTAAAGGGTCTGTCCTCACTTCACTTAGTGTGACTGAATCTGCAAATGGAGGCTGGTCTCTGAACTGAATGTTCAGTATGTTCGTCTATGAGAGATTAGGAGAACTATGCGATATTGTCACACTGTCTTCATGAGGCATTTGGCATTCCTGAAGCGTTTCACAGATGATCAGTCATTGTGTCTATCAGTGTGTGATAGCACTGCTCTTAGAATGACGTATTTAAACCCCATGATTTAATGAAGTAGGAACAGAAATGGGATCATTTTCTCAGGAGGTAGCTTACAGGAAGATGTCTCTGTGCTTTATTTTGACTTTTTTTAAAAAGGGGAAATACAGTGGTGTGAAAAAATGTTTGCCCCCTTCCTGATTTCCTATTTTTTTGCTTGTTTGTCACACTTTTAAATGTAAAAGTTTAGTCACATTTAAATATCAGTCAAAGACAACACAAGTAAAAACAAAATGCAGTTTTTAAATGGTGTTTGTTATTAAGGGAGAAAAAAATCCAAACCTACATGTTCCTGTGTGAAAAAGTGATTGCCACCTAAACCCAATAACTGGTTGGGCCACCCTTAGCAGCAACAACTGCAACCAAGCGTTTGGGATAACTTGCAATGAGTCTTTTACAGCATTGAGGAGGAATTTTGGCCACTCATCTCTGCAGAATTGTTGTAATTCAGCCACATTGGAAGGTTTTCGAGCATGAACGGCCTTTTTAAGGTCATTACACAGCATCTCAATAGGATTCAGGTCAGGACTTTGACTAGGCCACTCCAAAGTCTTCATTTAGTTTTTCTTCAGCCATTCAGAGGGGGACTTGCTGATGTGTTTTGGATCATTGTCCTGCTGCAGAACCCAAGTTCGTTTCAGCTTGAGGTCACGAACAGCTGGCTGGAGATTCTCCTTCAGGATTGTTTGGTAGACAGTAGAATTCATGGTTCCATTTATCACAGCAAGTCTTCCAGGTCCTGAAGCAGCAAAACAGCCCCAGACCATCACACTACCACCACCATATCTTCCTGTAGCTATAATGTTCTTTTTCTGAAATGCTGTGTTACTTTTACACCAGATGTAATGGAACACACACCTTCCGAAGAGTTCAACTTTTGTCTCGTGAGTCCACAGAATGTTTTCCCAACAGTCTTGGAGATCATCAAGATGTGTTCTGGAAAAATTGAGACAAGCTTTAATGTTCTTTTTGCTCAGCAGTGGTTTTGGTCTTGGAACTCTGCCATGCAGGCCATAGGTGTAGGCATGCCCTGGACAGGATGACAGTCCATTGCGGGGTCAGCAGGGGTCACTGTTGAAGTTCCAGGGGATGACCTTCCCTTATACACTGCCAATCGTGTCTGCATTTTGATGCAAACTTGGCTGGAAGGCACAGCAGACACTCAAACATGGGTTCCTGTTATTTACATAACTACTACTACTACTTACATAACTATAAGTAGTTATGTAAGTAATAGTAGTAGTTATGTAAATAGTAGTAACTCTCTGATTTATGATGAGGTTTTGTTCTGATAAACCCACTGTAAACCGAGGAGTTTATATACAATACATACTGTATATATCACACGTGTGGGGCCCTACCTTAAACATGCTTATAACACTTACATCCAATACTTAATAAAGTGTTGAATATATCATGTAATTTAGTAAACAATCTATTGAAAGGGAAAAACAAAAACAAAATGCTTTGTCCAATTGTACTGCCACTCAGCTCAGTCAGCTGGCTGCTGCCTGGATGCTCAGCATCTGCAGGAGAGTGGAGAGTATCGTACTGTGTGTTGCTTGTATGCTTGCCCAAGGGAAAAATCTAAATTTTAAATCCAGAATATGGTTTCTGCTGAATCTGTAAGTGATGTGTATTATGAGATTCCCACCATAAAGTCAAAATAATAGTAAAACTGAAAACCATTGTAATCCAAGGTCCGCGCCTGTTCATTCATCGGGTCCAACAAACATACATTAGCAGGAGGTAGAGCTTTCACATTAGGTCTTCTGCAGTGCTTGAAGATAAACAATAGACATGCGTTTCAATCCCAGATCCCAGACCTTCAATGATTCTGCCCAGACGTGCAGCTGCTTTTGTAGGGCCTCTTGGTGAAGTCATCCACTGTCTCATTTTTTAATTCATTCATTCATTATCTTATCCACTTAATTCTGATCAGGGTCACGGGAAAGCCGGTGCCTAGACGGCGGCACAGGGTGGTTTGCAAAGCAGGAACAACCCCACAGGGGTGCCAATTCATCGTAGGGCACACACACTCACCCACTAGGGGCACTTTAAGTACACCAATTAGCCTAACATTCAAGTCTTTGGACTGTGGGAGGAAACCGGGGTACCTGGAGTAAACCCATGTGGGCACTGGGGGAACATACAGACTCCAAAGAGAAAGGACCCAGACCACTCCAACTGGGATCGAACCCAGGACCTTCTTGCTGTGAGGCGACAGTGTAGACCACCCTATATTTTAGTTTTAGTTTGATTTTTTTCTACCTATTTGCCAGGTTAAAGTATTGATTTCACTGAGACCCTCTTCTTGTATGGTGTAGCATTTTCTTCCATATGACACTAATAACTGCACTATTTGAGGATGCACTAAACTGTGGACCTATAAGATGTCTCTTTCTCAAACTACAGCCTCTGATATAATGCTAATTTTAAAATAAACTTCATAGCACCTTGATTTAAAACAGTAATAATAAAAACAAGAAAATGTATACAGGATATTACAGTTTTGCAGTACATGGGTCCTGGGAACCAGGGTTTGATCCTTACCTCCGGTTATTACCAGTGAGAAATGTGGAAAGCCTATGATAAATGGGTGGGGCCTTTTGATAGATGGGCGATGCCCTGTGATAGAGGAGTGGTGCCCTATCTAGGGTTTATTCCAGCCTTGCACCCAGTGTTTGTGGGATGCTTATAATAATAAGAAGTATTGAGAGATCATGGTGACTAAGAATTATGCAAAGTGAATCATACTCTTCCTAGTTCAATGAGGTACATTAAAGGTGATTATGCTACAGCACACAAAGTGTATAAAAACGGAAACTATTTTCATACTTAGAACGCTATAATATCATGAAACTAAAACTATTGTCGAAAAATACTTTTAACAATATAATGGTAAAGATGAGTAAAAAGGGTTAGATGTAATTGACATTTTGGTGAATTAGATTAATCTCACACTGGAATAATGACAAACTGAAGTAAATTCACTCTAAAAAAAAAATTCCCTCTTGAACAAATAATTATTTTTAACAAAACCACATGTACCACAGCTTTTGGCACCCCTAGAAATTCTTAGAAAAAAAATGTAACAACTTTTCCATTTATATATATATATATATATATATATATATGTATGTAGTTGATCATAAGTTGATCATAAGTTGATCAAAGTGTCTTGTAACTTTCAAGCAGTAAATCCATGACTTATGTGTGAACTGACAATAGAACACACAATTTAGATAACAGACAAGTATGTTGACCTTCACAAATCAGGGAAATGAATACAGAAAAATAGCTAGTCCTCTGAAAAGGGCCATATGTACCATTGGGGAAATAATTGAAAAGTTCCAATCAACTTTGTTGCCTGGATAAGGACCGAAGTATATCTTGCTCCCTATAGACAGTGAGAAGGGTGGTAAAAGAAGCAAAAATATCCTCAAGGATCACTGTTAGAGAATTACAGAAAAAGATAGAATATCAGGTTTTCCAAGTATTTAAAACTATCATAACATGCTACCTCCATGCCAACAGATGATTTCAAAGTGTTACCATAAAAGGTCTTTCTTGTCATCTAACCACAAACATATGTGCCTGGAGTTTGCTAAAAGCTACTGGGACTTTGACTGGAACCATGTACTATGGTCAGACAAAACTAAAATTTTTGGCAAGAAATGCACAAGGTCTGCTTGGTGTAAAAAGATTACTACTTGATTACTACTAAATGTCTACACTCTTGAGTATGGTGGCGAGTCTGTTAGGTCATGGGGCTGTTTTTCTTCCAAAGACTCTTGGAACCTCGAAGGTTGCATGGTATTGTGGACTCACTGTATTACCAGGGTATTTTAAATCAAAAGCAGTCCAAATAAACACAAAAATGGTTAATTGAAAACAAAGTCAAGCTTCTGCCATGTACATGTTATCACCCTGATCTAAATCCCATTGAAAATCTGTGGGTTATCTAAAGAGGAGAGTGCACAAGAGAGGACCCTAGGACTCTGGAGAATTTGGAGCGATTCTGTAAAGAGGCTTGGTTTCAAATTCCCTGCTCTGTATTCTTCAAAGTTAGTCTCCAAAGTTCTCCAAAGATGGTGGAGTGTTGTTTTATTGGCACAGGGAAGGTGTACAAAATATTAAATGCAAAGCATATAATTTTTGGTTGAGGGATTTTTTTTTCTCAGACTAAATTTACCTCACTTAAATGTTGGATTTTTTTTGGATTTTTTTCAGTTTGAGATTAAGCCAATACACCAAAAGGTCAATTTCATATAACCTTTTTTCACTCATCTTTACCAGCCGTGCCAATAACTGCGCAGGGGAGTGTCTGTATGCTGTATACATTGGAGGCCAAGAGTCTGAGACCGCTAGGGAAAATGCTTCTATTTTGATAATCAATGTTTTTAAATGCAAATCATATAGTCAGCATTTGGTATGTTCCCTCTTTTTATTACACTCAAGCTGGAACAGACTCCACAAGTTTGTGCAAAAAACGATAATCCGTGATATCCGAGCGTCATTTCACAAATTTCTAACGAGCATGTTGTGATGTTACTGAATATGTGGCTTTCGATGTCTTCAAGTGTCCCCACAAATACTCAATGGGGTTTAGGTCAGGTGACTGTGGAGGAAAGTATAAGACAGACAGAATTCCTTGACCTTCTTTGGACTTCAAATAGTTGTTGAATAGTTTTGAGGTTTGTTTTGGGTTGTTATCCTGCTGCAGTATGAGTCCTTCTCCACTTTCACTAGTAGTGTCAGACATCTGGCCCCCATTATGTATGTAGTTTTCTTTTTTAAAATATGTGATAGTGTAACTTTTGTATTGCCGGTTAAGATTAATTTTGTTAAGGTATACTTCAAGTGTAGTATAATATTTGTTTTTAATACACATTTGTACTAAAGACAAGGAGGTTAAAAGACAACACACAAACAAGAACAACCAGGTTAAGCAGAGTAACTTCTTCTAACATAGAACTCATACAAACACTTACAAACCAAAGGGGTGATGGAAACCACAGTGTGGAGGGACACACACAACAGACAGACCACAAAGAAACAGAAGCACCCAGAGTAAGGGTGTACTCACACTAGGCAATTCGAACCGCGCTCGGGTGCATTTGGTACCCGAGTGTGGTTTGTTTGGCTAGTGTGAGTGCTCCCAAGCGTGCCTGGGCGTGATTCATGAATCGTGCTCCGGCGACCTTGAAGAAGGTGGGCCAGAGCGCGATTCTCTGGACTCCAGCATGGTACGTTTGTACGTTGTTCACACAGCACCGCACACTTTATTGTTGTACATATGTGATCGGGTAATCACATACAGTGGGGCAAAAAAGTATTTAGTCAGTCACTGATTGTGCAAGGTCTCCGACTTAGAATGATGAGAGAGTAATGAGAGTAATTTTCATCATAGATACACTTCAACTATGAGAAACAAAATGAGAAAAAAAAATCCAGGAAATCACATTGTAGGATTTTTAAAGAATTTAATTGTAAATCATGGTGGAAAATAAGTATTTGGTCATCCACAAACAAGCAAGATTTCTGGCTCTCACAGACCTGGAACTTCCTCTTTAAGAAGCTCTTCTGTCCTCCACTGTATTATTGACACCTGTTTGACCTCATTATCTGTATAAAAGACACCTGTCCACAGCCTCAAACAGTCAGACTCCAAACTCAACCATGGCCAAGACCAAAGAGCTGTCGTAGGACACCAGGATGAAAATTGTAGACCTGCACCAGGCTGGGAAGAGTGAATCTACAATAGGCAAGCAGGTTGGTGTCAATAAATCAACTGTGGGAAAAAATGTAAGACATACAAGACCATTGATAATCTCCCTCGATCTGGGGCCCCACGCAAGATCTCATCCAATGGGGTCAAAATGATCATGAGAACGGTGAGCAAAAATCAAAGAACTACACAGAGGGACCTGATGAATGACCTGCAGAGAGCTGGGACCAAAGTAAAAAGGCTACCATCAGTAACACACTACGCCAAGAGAGACTCAGATCCTGCAGTGCCAGGCGTGTCCTCCTGCTTAAGCCAGTACATGTCCAGGCCCGTCTGAAGTTTTCCAGAGAGCATATGGATGATCCAGAAGACGATTGGGAGAATATCATGTGGTCTGAAACTTAAATGGAACTTTTTGGTAAAAACCCAACTCGTCGTGTTTGGAGGAAGAAGAATTCTGAGTTGCGCCATACCTACTGTGAAGCATGGGAGTGAAAACCTCATGCTTTGGGGCTGTTTTTCTGCAAAGGGGACAGGACGACTGATCCGTGTTAAGGGAAGAATGATCGGGGCCATGTATTGTGAGATTTTAAACCTCCCTCCATCAGTGGCTGGGTCTTCCAGCATGACAATGATCCCAAACATTTCAAGGTCCTGGAGTGGTCTAGCCAGTCTCCAGACCTCAACCCCATAGAAAATTTGTGGAGGGAGTTGAAAGTCCATCTTTCCCCAAAACATCACTGCTCTAGAGGAGATCTGCATGGAGGAATCTGCCAAAATACCAGCTACAGTGTGTGCCAACCTGGTGAAGACTTACAGGAAACGTTTGACCTCTGTCATTGCCAACAAAGGTTATGTTACAAAGTATTGAGTTGAACCAAATTTATTGACGAAATACTTATTTTCCACCATGATTTACAATTAAATTCTTTAAAAATCTTACAATGTGATTTCCTGGATTTTGTTTCTCATAGTTGAAGTGTACCTATGATGAAAATTACAGACCTCTCTCATCTTTCTAAGTCGGAGAACTTGCACAATCAGTGACTGACTAAATATTTTTTCCCCCACTGTACTTCTGTGCTTTTCTTTGGTTTCGTTTTATGCGTGCTGACACACAGCCCTAATACGTCTTATAATAAGTGTACTGATAATGCAGCTGTTTTCCGGCTTCTTATCTTGCACAGCGAATCCTATGCTTATACTTAGACATGGCTTTTACTTTCACTTTGTGTTCGCTAACACACAGTCCTAATAAGCCTTATAATAAGTGTATTGATAATGCAGCTCATTGTGTTCCGGCTTCTCGTGCTGCACAGCGAACTCTATGCTTATACTTATACATGGCTTTTTTATTTCTCTTTGTTGGCGCTGACACCCAGCCCTAATAAGCCTTATAATAAATGTACTGATGATGTGATGCACTTATTTTCAGCATCTCGTGCTTACGGAGGCAGCTTTGTGTCAGCGCTCACAAAACGAGTCCAAAGAACGACATAAACGTATGTGATTACTCGATCACACATGTACAACCATGAAGTGTGTATGGTCATGACGAAAGCACGCCAGAGCACATTTCTGTGTGAACCTAATGAGAGTGCGGGCCAGAGCGCGTTTGTCCCCCCTCCCTATTCGCGCTCTGGCCCGGTTCAAGGCAACCATGCTCAGTGTGAGTACACCCTAACTTTTAAAGGCCTCTCTGACCTTGTCCAATGTTAATGTTCATGAGTTTAGCATCAGCAGAACACTGAACAACAATGGTGTGCATGGCAGGGTTGCAAGGAGAAGCGCATTGCTTGCCAACAAGAACAATGCTGCTCATCACCGATCTGGATGACTTGCTGCTCATGGCCGTGTTTGAGAGGGGCCTTGACGATAAGCTGGATAATGAGCTAGTTCCATTCCTGCCTGCCTCCTCCTTGGCTGCTCTGTGCGATCTAGCTATTCGCACAGACGTGCTGCTTAAGTCCATAGCCAGGAAGCCGGAGGTGCTGGTTTTCTCCCAATCATCGTTCTCTCTCATAGGCAACGTTAGCTCCATACCTGAGCACGTTCTGCCTCTTAGCTCTATACCTGTGCACGTTGGCTCCATTCCTAGAGCAGTTAGTGCTGCCTAGCTCCGTACTTGAGCACGCTGCGCCCCTTAGCTCCATACCTGAGCCATTAGCACCACCTAGCTCCATACCTGAGCATGCTAGCTCCATACCTGAGCCGTTAATGCTGCCTGGCTCCATGCCTGAGCTTGCCACGGCACTTAGCTCCATACCTGAGCATGTTAGCTCCGTACCTGGGCCCCTAGCTTCGTACCTGAGCATGCTAGCTCTGTACCTGTGCCGTTAGTGTTGCCTGGCTCTGTGCCTGAGCATGCCATGCCACTTAGCTCCGTACCTGAGCATGCTGCGCCAATTAGCTTCGTACCTGAGCATGCTAGCTCCGAACCTGAGCCATTAGTGCTGCACCTCTTAGCTCCATACCTGAGCTCACCGCACGTCTTAGCTTCGTACCTGAGCCCTTTGCTGCAGTCATTCGCGCTGATCCCTGCGCCACGGTGGTTTGTGCTTATCCCTGTGTCATGGTTCACCCAATACAACCAAGCTGAGTCCAGAGCTTGACTCATGTTGGTTTACCCTCCCATATGGCCCTGTTAGAGCCTAGTTATAGTGCAGAGCAAGCATTTCACTAGCATCCATGGTTGCTGTCTTCCTTGCCGGTTCTGGCTTGCGCGTTGCGACGAAGCACGCCCCATCTCATCCCTCTTACTCTGTCACCCTCCTTCACCGCAATCGGGAGAGTTGCGCCCCCCACGCAATCGCATTTTGAAAAGACTCTGTGCTGACGTTTATTCAGCCTCATCTTTTTTTTATCCCTTTCTTTTCTTCAATACTGAATGGCGCGTTGGGTTTATTCAGTTATTACCCACCCGTTAGCCTAGGGTTCGATCCTCAGCTACTGAGTTTGTTTTCCTTTTGTTATTTATTTTCTTTTCTTCTGTTTTATTTATGTTTTGGTTCACCATTTCCATCTGGAGCCAACTGCACTTGGGTCCTAAAACCCTTTTTACTTTTGTTTTCACGGTTTGCCGATTTTTATTAAGGCGAACCATAACATGGATGAGACCAAAACAAGCTTCTTAGTTTAAACATTATGAGAAGCATTATATTTACAGAAAGAAAACACTGTATTCTAGCAAGAACCTTATCCCATCTGTGAAACATGGTGATGTTAGTATCATGGTTTTTGCCTGTGTTGCTGGATCTGAGCCAGAACAACTTGTCACCATTAATGGACAATGAATTATGAATTATTTCAGGAGATTCTAAAGGAAAATGTCAGGATATCTGTCTGTGAACTGAATAACAAGTGAAAGTAGGTCATGCATCACCAACCCCAGTCTACCAAATCATGGTTAAACAAGAATAAGGTAAATGTTTTGAAATGGCCATTTCCTGACCATAATCCAATAGAAGTGTTGTGGAAGAGGTTTATGTGAAGAAACGTACTAACATCCCAGATTTGAAGCTGTTCTAAAGAAAGGAATGGGCTAAAATTTCTCCAGTGTTTAGTTGCAGTTATTGCTGAACACCAGGAGTGACACCAGATACTGAAAGCAAAAGGTCAAATAATTTTGCCACTCACAGATATGTAATATTTCTAAATGACTAAGTATGATATTTTTGTTAATTTGTTCAGTTGGGTACACTTTATCTACTTTTAGGACCTTTGTGAAAGCTTTGACTTTTCTGATGAAATTTCAGTCAAATTTATGCAGAATACAGAAAATTCTTAAGGGTTGGTAAACTTTTTAAGCACACTGTATGATGGATGTTGCAGAAGATAGCAGCATCATAAGATACACTATTTGGCCAACAGTTTGTGGACACCCCTTCTAATTATTAAGCTCTTCTATTTCAGCAACACTCACTTCTCAGAGGTCCTCAGAAATCTCCTTTGTTTGTGCTTTGATACACTTCCACAAACATGTATTGTGAAGAGCAGACTTTGATAGATCCCTGTTCTTTAAATAAAACAGGGTGCCCACTCACACCTGATTGTCATCCCATTGATTGAAAACACCTAACTCTAATTTCACCTTCAAATTAACTGCAAATCCTAGAGGTTCACATACTTTTGTCACTCACTAATATGTAATATTGGATCATTTTCCTCAATAAATAAATGACCAAGTATAATATTTGTGTCTCATTTGTTTAACTGGGATCTCTTTATCTTCTTTTAGGACTTGTGTGAAAATCCGATGATGTTTTAGGTCATATTTATGCAGAGATATAGAAAATTCTAAAGGGTTCACAAACTTTCAAGCACTGCTGTATATTTCTGGACTTTCCACAGACAAACACTGGCAGCAAAATGGGTTGTACTGAATAACCCAGTGACTCTCAATATGACACATTTATAGCTTTCCACTTCCAACAAGTTAGTCCATAAATTTTTGCCATGCTGTCATTAAACAAAGTCCCAGTTAAAATCTGATTGACCCCTGAAGTGCCCTTGTGAAGTCACATGTTGCTTTACAGAATTTCACTGACTGAAAGATTTGCAAACATCAATTTGATTTCATTGCGAGATCCACTTCCAAGTGGGTTTTCTACCTTGATACAGTTGTAACTTTATGTTAAGTTACAGATAACTAAAGTTTGAAAGAGCATTTGTTTGCTGCCACCAATATCCTCTACCCTTTCAATAAAAGTTACAAACACTGGATTGTTGCTGATTGTTCTTGTTATGTTTTTCATGTTATTTCTTAAGTTAGGAATGACTAAAACCAAATTGTTAAATGTATTGATGTATGAGAAAGAGGTAAATGTGTTACATTTTATACTTATGTATTTTATTTGGACATAAATTGACAGAAAAGTGAATTTTCTTTATTCAGCTGTGTGTTAAGTGGCTTTAATTAACTGTTTACAAAGTATATTCAGTTTAAGAGTGTTCTGTTTATTGCACCAGCATGTAGACTCAAAAGAAAACAAGGTTTGACTGGTGCAATATATATTGAGCTCACTAAGCAAAAAAAATTGTGTAATGTCAGGGTCAAAGAAGCAGCATTCAAGGCCGGAATTCTGCTCATAATGCAGATTTTTGGCCCCTGATAAATGTCCTTTACAAAGTTAGAATGCACAATAAAAATTCAGTTTTATAATTACGTTTTGGCATGTTCGTAAGCCAAAACAGTTCACAAAACAACATAATTGTGGGAGAATCACCTGTTTGATACAGGAGCTCACTAGGCATCCATGAAGAACAAAAACACAGTGTATTTAAAAAAAACGCAGATTGCTATACTGAACTGATATGATTACAGTACATTAAACCATTAAACTACTCCTGCAAATTTATATCTACTTTATTATACAAGGATTGATTTAGAATGAGCCGTCACACCTCCAGTGCTCCACACTTTGGACTATTAGCTGGAAGGTTGTGAGTTAAAATGCCAACTCTGCATTAAAAACTACAAATGTTCTCATTTTTGTACATTGGTACATAGATGGAATTATGAACTGAGATTTCTTTCTGACAGGCTTTAACTATAGCGTGACTGCAGTAGGCCTATATGATTTCACCTTGCACCCATATGCTAGAAAGACAAGCCCCACCTCTGAGCCTGCCATTCCTGGAAGAGCAGAGCATCTCTGAGGAACGCCTAGAAACACTGACTGTTTGTGTTTACAGCAGTTACCTTATATGGTTGCTAAGGCAGGATTTTTATATAAGGATATAGTCATGGTCACAAACCATGACCTTACTTTCCTCAAAATAAACCTAGATTTATTATGGTGATGCAAACTGACGTGGACATGCCAGTTTATTAACAAAACATTTTTCAAACCTAGGTATCAAAACCATTTGCATTACAGTGTTTATCACTGGTAGTCTCTCTTACCAGAAGTACAGTCACCACCACAAACAAATAGAAGCTGAAATTTATTTCATAGATGATATAAAAAGGCACAAGGCAGGAATATAAAAGTGTTATACTGAGAGATACTGAGGTACAATCCAGTTTGTCAGTGGAGATTTCACACTAGTGTGGTTCATATTATGAACCTGTCAGCAGTAAGTGTGATTGAAATAACAGATGACTAATTATTAATTATTGTTATTAATGAATATTTGTTTACATACCTTTGGTCGTATAGTGTTTAAGAAACTTAGATTAGCCACTCCATCTACTGGCATATTTTAGAAAACAGGAGGGAGCCATATAGACTTGAATGCTTGAGTTGAAGGCAATGGATTTTCCTTCTTGGTTCTTGAAGATATTTTCACCTCTCATCTGAAAGGCTTATTCAGTTTCTGCAGTCGTTCAGTTCTTCCTTCACTTCAGAGCTAAAGAAGCCTTTCAGATGAGAGGTGAAACGTCCTTCACGAATCAAAAAGCCATGTAGTGCATTTGCCTTCAACTCAAACATTCAAGTCTACCATGGAGGCTACTGTGGTCTACATTCAAGGCTACCTAGTGGTTAGGTACTGGACTATGGAGCAGAAAGTCCAAGGTTTCAAATCCCACCTCTGCCAAGCTGCCACTGTTGGGTCCATAAGGGCAAGGCCCTTAACCCACAATTGCTTGGACTGTAAGATTGTAATCAGTTGTAAGTCGCTCTGGATAAGAGCGTCTGCTAAATGACATACAGTGGGGCAAAAAGTAAGTTTAGTCAGCCCACTGATTGTGCAAGTTCTCTGACTTAGAAAGATGAGAGAGGTCTGTATTTTTCATCATAGATCATGTGGAAAATAAGTATTTGGTCACCCACAAACAAGCAAGATTTCTGGCTGTCACAGACCTGTAACTTCTTCTTAAGAAGCTCTTCTGTCCCTCCACTCGTTACCTGTATTAATGGCACCTGTTTGACCCATTATCTGTATAAAAGACACCTGTCCACAGCCTCAAACAGTCAGACTCCAAACTTCAACCATGGCCAAGACAAAGAGCTGTCGTAGGACACCAGGAAGACCATTGTAGACCTTCTGCACCAGGCTGGGAAGAGAGGGAATCTACAATAGGCAAGCAGGTTGGTGTGAATAAATCAACTGTGGGAGCAATTATGTAAGACATACAAGACCATTGATAATCTCCCATCGATCTGAATCTGGCCCCACGCAAGATCTCATCCCGTGGGGTCAAAATGATCATGAGAACGGTGAGCAAAAATGCCCAGCCAAACTACACGGAGGGACCTGATGAATGACCTGCAGAGAGCTGGGACCAAAGTAAAAAGGCTACCATCATAACACACTACGGCAAGAGGGACTCAGATCCTGCAGTGCCAGGCGTGCCCCCCTGCTTAAGCCAGTACATGTCCCAGGCCTCGTCTGCAGTTTGCCAGAGTGCATACAGATGGTCCAGGAGAGGATTGGGAGAATATCCATGTGGTCAGATGAAAACCAAAATAGAACTTTTTGGTTAAAAATTCAACTCTTCGTGTTTGGAGGAAGAAGAATTTCTGAGTTGCACCCATATCTACTGTGAAGCGGTGGGGGTGAAAACCTCATGCTTTGGGGCTGTTTTTCTGCAAAGGGGACAGGACAACTGATCCGTGTTAAGGGAAGAATGAACGGGGCCATGTATTGTGAGATTTTAAGCCAAAACTTCCTTCCATCAGTGAGAGCATTGAAGATGGAACGTGGCTGGGTCTTCCAGCATGACAATGATCCCAAACACACTTCTCGGGCAACAAAGGAGTGGCTCCGTAAAAGGCATTTGAAGGTCCTGGAGTGGCCTAGCCAGTCTCCAGACCTCAGCCCCATAGAAAATTTGTGGAGGGAGTTGAAAGTCCGTGTTGCCCCAAAACATCACTGCTCTAGAGGAGATCTGCATGGAGGAATGGGCCAAAATACCAGCTACTGTGTGTGCAAACCTGGTGAAGACTTACAGAAAACGTTTGACCTCAGTCATTGCCAATAAAGGTTATGTTACAAAGTATTGAGTTGAACTAAATTTATTGACCAAATACTTATTTTCCACCATGATTTACCATTAAATTCTTAAAAAATCCTACAATGTGATTTCCTGGATTTTTTTTTTTCTCATTTTGTCTCTCATAGTTGAAGTGTACCTATGATGAAAATTACAGACTTTTCTCATGTTTATAAGTCGGAGACCTTGCACAATCAGTGACTGACTAAAAACTTTTTTTTCCTACTGTAAATGTAAATGACCTGGATGACTGAGGTGTACTCACACTAGGCACCACACCCAGGCACGTTTGCAGCCCAAAGTGCTGTGAGTTTGACTAGTTTAGGCGCTCCATATCGTGCTGGGCGCGGTACGCTGAACCATGTTTGGGTGTGCTTGAAGAGGTGGACTCAGGTTCAGTGGACTTGAGCATGGCACACATGTAGAGTGATTGCTAATCATATCCGAGCATTGAAAACAGTGCCTGCTGCCGCTGTAAAACTCTTCTTATACATGCAGAACAATAAGGGCGAAAATCGCTGCATTGCATAATCAATACATTTTATTGTATGAGGGAGCCGTGTGTCAGCGCAACCAAAACAAAACCAAAAAAATCTGGAAAGTAAGTACAACCACAAAGTCTGCTGTGCTGTGTGAGGGCATCTTTAACTTATCCTGATGACGAAAGTCTGCTGTGTTTCATTTTGAAATGCAGTGTGAGCTCAAACCAGCAGGGGACTGGAGAGCGAGGTCAAGCTCTGGCACGACTTAAGACAACCGGGCTCACTATGCCCTAAGAGCCTACACAGAGAAGGCCACATTTTACAGAACATCCCAAACTCCACACAAATTGGACCTGGGACAATGGAGCTTACCTGCTCTATGTCACACATGAATGTTAATCATAAACAATGAGGCCTGTTTATATTATGTACATGAAAACATTGCATATGAACACAATAACCTTCTACAACCGCAAATCAGAAAAAGCTGGGACAGGATGGAAAATGCAAATAAAAAATAAATGCAGTGTTTCTTACATTTACTTTGACTTTTGTTTAACTGCAGTGCAGCATGTGGATTTTATTTTCTTGTTGAGAAATGCATGGATGTCCCTGGAAAAGATGATGTCTTGAAGGCAGCATATATTTCTCTAAAATTTCAATGGATTTTTATGTACTAATGCTGCCATAACAGAAATTTTAATTACCTTTGTTAAGGGCACACATCTAACACATTTGTTGACAAATTGGGGATCCTCTGCTCATCTATTTGTATCAAAGACTTAGGCTTTTGTGTATAGTTTTGTACTAAATCATGATTATAATAACCTGTTGACATCACCTATTTGAAATCACATATTAAGTTACTAGCCCTAAACCTCGATGTCATAACTTTATTTGGAATGTGTTGCATTCCTTAAATGCAATGGATATATATGTATATATATATACATATATATATATATATATATATACATACGTATAGATATATTTATATATATATACGTATATATATATATATATATATATATATTACCAAATGGAATTAAGTCGACCAGACAAAGCTGGGTTCAAGCTGTCTGCAATTAAATAATAGTCAAAGTAAATGTAAGCCACACTGCATTTTTTTGTTTGTTTGTTTGCTTTATTGACATTTTTTATACTGTATCAGCTGTTTCTGATTTGGGGTTGTAGTAGGTTGATGCCATCATTTTAATTGAGCTTAAGTGGTTCAGCACGCCAGCTCTACACTGCAGAAATGTACACAGCACAACGAATTCATGAGAAAAAATGACAATAAAATGGCAACAGTCCTTTAGTTGTTTGTGTCATGATGCATGCAGGGTGTGAGGAGCTAAGCATTGTTGATTTTAAAAGGTGAGCTTAGTCACAATGGACGACTGGTCTTAATGTGCAAACCAACTGGTAATCCTAATCATTCCTAAGCCCTAATGACAGGTTCAGTACACACCTGCTTGCATCCACCAATGCAAACACATCCATTCAAAAGCACCTGCATGGTACAGCATATCCAGAGCTTAATTTGCACTCAAGCTAGGTGGAACTGAGCTCCTGGACCTCTAAACTTCTGGAACTGGCACCTGCGAGCTCCACCTAATCAAAAGTCAAAGTAGAATAGGGTTTATTGTAAAATAATTCTCTACTCTCTAGTAGTACACTACTGTACTGTGCCAGTCTTAGTCCACTATTGAGTTAAATATACCATTGTTTTTGCAATGGTATAATGACCATTTATGATTATTAGTATTATATATTATTATAATATAACCAGAAAATACAGGAAATATGTATGCAGTATTAAAAAACTCACTGAAAGAAAATGTTTCCCATGTACAGTTCTGTATTCAGAACCTGGGCCAAAGAATATGTGGTAAGTTTGTATAAAGGTTCTCCAGCACCTCATCATTTATAAATTAAGCACTGGGTATACCCTTCATAGTGCATGACACAAATGCATACGCACATATGCACGTTTATTAAAAAAAGTGTAGGAGGCATCCCTAATGCTATAGGTGAGCGGTATATCAAGCAGAATGCATGAAAGGCCTAGTAAAGTAAACATCCCATAGTCTATAAGTGTATGGGTGTAGCACCTCTAATGTAAGGAAGCATGTTTGCCAAATGATGTCATCTCTGTGCTCAGGCCACACCATAACAGCCATTGCAAACAGCAATGTCGTGCAAACTGAGAGTCAGCAACGCATGACTAACACGTTACACATCATTCCAGAAACTTGTCCATTCACACACTGAAATGGCCTTACAGGGCAATGGTGAACAATCATAAAGACGCTCTATGTTTTCCCCAAAAGCACTGCATACACCATTCCTGTGGTTTTTCTGAATCAGGTTTTCTAACTAGTAATTTAATTTCAATTTCAAACTAGTCACATGAACCCATACTTACATTAATTAAGCTTTTTACATTTGAACAATTTAAAATCCTTCCTAATTTCTACGTTTTAGATACTGATTCTGTATTATTATTAATTCAGTTCTTGTCTTAATTAAAGATCTGGTAACACCTTCTATAAGGGTACATGAAATAGCATTAATTCATGAATGTGCAAGTGTCAGGCATGCGTTAATTCGGGAGCAATATACAAATTCATGTAGTAATTAAGTTCATGATACTCTGGCCCTCAAAGTAAAGTGCTACCAAAGATCTGTGTTTGTAATGTTTAGGGGTGTTTTCCAGTACATTCAGGACTTCAGTTCCCTGTGGCAATGTAAGATTGCGATTGCGTTCAGTTAAACAATACTGCATGCCTGAAATAGTACCACGCCCTTATTTATACCAGTAAACCTACCTGGTTACATGCGATACTATGGAGGCAGGAGAGCACAACAAACACAAACTTACATATGGACATACACACACACACAAACATTAAAAGCACAACACCTGGGTCACCGCAACACAAACACACAATGCTATCCACACACATAAAAACATTCTCCCCCCCCCCCCACAAAAACCCATACATAGTAATTACTCAAAAAAACTAATGAAAATAAAAGTGGAGGCCAAAAGCTGGTGGAAGGAACAACATTTTCAATAGTGGTCCTGGCAGACTTGGCCCCTGGAGCTTTGGGGACAGTGGATTCCGGAGTCTTCCGGAGTTGCAGCAGTGCCAGGGACCGCAGGAAGCTTGACGGCGGTCAAAGGAAGCTCGGCAATGGTGACAGGAAGAGTGGTAGTGGCAGCGGCCACAGGAAGCTTACTGGTGGTGGCAGGGAACTTGGGATTCTTAGTGGCAGTAGCCAAATAAGCTCAGTGGTGGCGGCTTTGCTGCCCATGACTGCCTTGGAATCCCAGCCCTTAGGGAGTGTGCACCTGGAGTGGCTCTCATGCCAGCTCAGCTCCATGTCAGATTCCTTGAATGAGAGCAATGGCAATGTGCATTGAGGTCGGGACACTCATTGTCAGAGGTGGAAGACCACATCCCCTGCAGAACCTACTCTTCACCTGCTATGTCCAAAGTTTATGGTTGGTATTCTATAATGTGGCAGCTGTCTGTAGCCAAACCAACAGTCAGGGTGCAGGCAGGGGTTCAGGTAGTGTTTTAAGACAAAAACAAAACACAGTATAAACACAAAACACAGAAATCAAACTCACATGCAAGAAATGCAGCCACATATATAAACAGCATGGACCCCATGTTTGACATATAACCACACCATTATTTATATCGCTAAACCCACATTAAAATTAGGCTTGATACTATGCAGGCATGAGGGGGCACACATACGTATGCACACACACTCACACACATGCTCGTGTGGGGGAGACTAGCCATGAAAAGATACGCATAACAAGACATACAGGCATAATGTGACCGGCAGCCTCAAGTTTTAGCTGTGTTTCAAATGCCCTATGCACTATGAGTACTTGTACACTACACACTGTCATGTACTGAGCAATCTGGTACCAATGTTTTTGTAGGGCTTCCAAAAAAACACTAATAAGAGTTGACACTGAAGATTTTGCTTGCTGAGCACTTTTGAGTGTATTATGTCTTTTTGGCTGCTGATCATAAAATACATCTTAAAATTTTCTTATCTCTTTGCTTTTGTGATTTCCCATCATATGTTTAAATACAAGCTGTTATGGTCAGTTCAAGCATATCAGGACATGCACTCAGGGTTAGTTCTATGCAAATCCTGTCTGGGTATGCTTAGTCAGTTTAGATGCTGGCAGACAGGCTGTAAAAGCTGCTCATATGTACAAATGCTGTTTGGCCGCACGTGTTCTTCAAGCAATAATATTTTGAATGTAATTAACAATTGGATTTACTGTTTTCATTAAGGTTTAAGACAGCAAATAAATGTTGCAAATGCAGTGCTACATGCTGTTACATCTGTGGTGCGTACACACTTAAGGCTTAAAGACACCATGGCTGCACATTTAAAGAAAGTCTATGAGCTCTATTTCGGATGTGAAATTAGTGACCAAGACAAACACTGAGCTACTCACATTTGTTGTGCCACACGTACAGTTAGCCTTAGAGGTACTTTGGATATACAGTGGGGCAAAAAAGTATTTAGTCAGCCACTGATTACGCGAGTTGTCCTACTTAGAAAAATGAGAAAGGTCTATAATTTTCATCATAGGTACACTTCAACTATGATAGACAAAATGAGAAAAAAAATCCAGGAAATCACATTGTCAAGTCAAGTCAAGTCAGATTTATTTATATAGCGCTTTTTACAATGGAGCATTGTCTCAAAGCAACTTTACAAGTTTAGATTATCTCCTAATAACTACGTCCAATCTCAAATTGAGCAAGCCTAGGGCGACAGTGGCAAGGAAAAACTCCCTAGTTCTAGGAAGAAACCTTGGGAGGACCAAGACTCAAAAAGGGAAACCAATCCTCCTTTGGCGGCGTATATGATAAATCTAAGAGCGAACTAAAGTCATGGAGTCAAAGTTTGAATAGAATGTGAGTATGCACCTCGACATTTTTAAGTGGCCGGGTATTAATGATAAATCTAAAGAGCGAACTAAGTCATGGATCATGGTCGGAATAAAAATGTGAATTAATGCACAGTGGAGCTCCACTCAATGTCTTCATGTGTAGGGCCGGAACTGCCGGAACACGCTCGTAGAGAAACAGAAAAATGTAATTAGTTATTGATTAAGAGCACAGTGTTTATTAACACTCCCTGATGCCATGGCAAATCACTGATTCCCAAGTGTAGCATGATACCCCATCCTCATTAGCTATAGCAGCATACTATAAAGGCTAGAAAGAGGAGAACTGGGTAGGAAACACAGCCAAGCGGTATCACATGAGAATTGGCAACCCCACGAGCGGCAAAGACAAGCAACCCAACGCTCCTGATCACCATAAGACTCTTTGGACTATGAACCCCCAGCTCTGCCCTTATTCTAGGCCAGGCATGCATGAGTCAGAAAAAATCACGAGACCGAGCCTAGTTCAGCCGACCCCCCTCGACACGCCCGCTCTCGGACACGGCAGGCAGGCCAACATGACTCCAGACCCGGCCCCATCCAACCCAAACCATGCAACCTGGGTCTAAATTCTGTCACATCCCTGCGTAATAAGTATGTCTTTAGCCTAAGACTTAAAACTTTTGGTAGTGTGTCTGAATCTGAGCGATAGTGGGGAATTTTTATTCCATAGTTGGGGGTCCCATGTATGAAGAAGCCCTTTCCCCCTGCTGTGACTTTTTTAATTCTAGGACTAACAGAAGTCCTGCACCTTGTAGGATTTGAAAGATAATTCATTGTAAATCATGGTAGAAATAACCACAAAAAGCAAGATTTCTATCTCTCAAACGACCTGTAACTTCTTCTTTAAGAAGCTCTTTCTGGGTCCCTCCACTCCACCATGGCAAAGACCAAAGATCTGTTGAAGGACACCAGAAGAAAATGAAGACATACAGACCAATTGATAAATCTCCCTCGATCTGGGCTTCCCACGCAATATCTCTCCCGTGGGGTCAAAATGAACATGAAAACGATAGCAAAAAAAAAAAAAAAAAAAAAAAAAAAAAAAAAATACAAACCAGGAAAAAAAACAGAAACACCAAAAACACGAATAACTCGACCCAAGAAAAACACCCCGCGAAGAACAGCCCCCACCCCACCCCGGGCCCCCAGCACCGCCAAAAATCCCATGCACACACCACCACACCCGAACGACACCAACACCCAGGCCGGCAAAATCGCCACCCGCCACACCACCCAGCCCCGGGTGCCCCCGGAACAACCAACACCCAAAATTCCGACTAAGCGCAGCACCAATTCCCCCACCACCACCCAAAATACCAACCCCCTGACAGCAACCACACCGGCAAACCCACACGGCCAGACCAAACACCAGCCGTCAAAAACCCCCCAACAACGCCCCACCCCGAACGACACCGACACACCGCGCCACGGCCCAACCAGCCCGCCAAACACCCCCAACCACTAGTGCGCCACAAACACAAGAGCCCCCCACCCACCAACGCCCAAACCCCCCCCAAACCGCCGCCCAGCCAGGTAAGGCCACCCCCCCCCCCCCCAACCCCCGAGAGCCGCCCAGCGTATACCAACGAGCCCGCGCCCCACCCCCACCGCCTGCCACACCCCGCCCCCACAAACAGAGCGCCCGGCGCCAACCAGTCGCCCGCCCCCGGCCTTAACCCTCCCCACCCCGCACGACCCCCCGACTCCCCCACACCCAAGGCCCGGGCCCAACCCAACGCCCCCCCACCAACAAAGATGGGCCTCGCGCTCCGTAGGGGCCACCTCATACGCGCTCTACCCCCCACCGGACCCCCCCCAGGGTCCCAGGCCCAACCCCTCCAGGCCACACAGCAACCGGGTCGACCACAGCCACCCCTAACCGTCGCACGCTTGGCCGAAACGGTCCCCGAGGAAACACACCCAAAAGCCCAACCCCCCGCGCGCGAACAGTCCACCCAGGACCCCCCCGCCCGTCAGCCCAACACCCAGCCCCGAGTATCAAGCACCCACACAAACACCGCCCCTCCACCCGCTCCGGAGGGGATCCCTCCCCCGCACCCACCAGCAGCCACCGCACACCGCTCGAGCGGCGCAATCCACCCGCAGCGCGACTTGACCCCCACTCGCCAAAGCCCAGCGCCACACAGAGCAAGAGGGTTCCACAAAAAGCCTCCCCCAGCCACCGCGCCAACCATCAGGTGTAGATCGACACACAAAACCCCCTCCTCGACGTTTGCGCGCCCACCGCCCCCGCGAAGCCCCCGCGACTCGACGCACCCCCCGCACACCCCCGGGACCACAAACAAAAAAAACAAAAAAAAAAAACAAAACTGAGAATAAAAAAAAAACAGCAAAAAAAAAAATCAAAACGAAAAAACACAAAACACGCCAAACAACAACACAACACACGCAATACATACAACCACCCGATCAGACACGCAAACAAACGCCCCACAAGCCCCCACCAAACAGAACAACTAGGAGAACACCCACACAACCACAAGAAAAACTCATGAATAAAGCCATACAACCAGATCCCCCACAAGCCAGACTCACTGGACACATCCCAAAGGGAGTAATGCGAAGACAAAAACGAACGGAAAAAGGGAGGCAAGGAAAATGATAGTACGGAAGAGGAAGGACGATGCATAGGACAGAAGTTATTAAAGTAAAGGTAGAGAATCCCACCAGGGGGGTAATAGAAACGGATAAAGAAACTATGGAAAAGGGTATGAGGAGGAGAGAGGAAAAGAGTCAACAAGGGACAACGACCAGGAGGAAAAGCCACACGACCCACCAGAACCTCCAGGCCGCAAACGAGCAGCAGCAGGCCACAAGAAGCGCCCACGTTCCCTGGCGCCCCATCAAACCCCGCGCAACCCACCCAACATCCTGCCATAGAAAGCACCCTCCGGCGCCAAAAGAAAAATGCCCCAGAACTACAGGTATGGTACCTGTGAATTACCTGCAGATAGCTGGGAGATAATGTCTGCAAAGGGGAAAACTAGAAAAAATTAAGCTGTCACGGAAGAGAGTTCAAGTAACAAATCTACCATCAGTAACACACTACGCCTAGAAGGACTCAATCCTGCAGTGCCATCGTGTCCCCCTGCTTAAGCCGTACATGTCGCATGCCCATCTGAAGTTTTCCAGAAGCATATGGATGACCAGAAAGGATTGGGAGACTATCATGAGGCAGATGAAACCAAAATAAACTTTTTTGGTTAAAACTCAACTGGAGGAAAAAGGATGCTGAGTGCATCCCAAGAACACCATACATACTGTTGAAGCATGGGGGTGGAAAACATCATGCTTTGGGGCTGTTTTTCTGCAGAAGGGGACAGACGGGACTGATCCGTGTTTAAGGAAGAATGAACGGGGCCATGTATCGTGAGATTTAAGCCAAAACCTCCTTCCATCAGTGAGAGCATTTGAAGATTGGAACATGGCTGGGTCTTCCAGCATGACAAATGATCCCAAAACACACCGCTCGGGCAATGAAGGGTTGGATCCATAAAAAGCCATTCCAAGGTTTCCTGTAGTGGCCTAGCCAGTCTCCAGACTTCAACCCCAAGAAAATTTGTGGAAGGAGTTGAAAGTCCGTTGTTGCCCAAAACATCACTGCTCTAGATGAGATCTGCATGGAGGAATGAGCCAAAACACCAGCTACCAACAGGTGTTGGGTGTCCACCCTGGTGAAGACTTACAGGAAGGAAACGTTGACTTCTGTCATTGCAACAAATATATTCCCCCCCAAAGATTATTTTACAAATATACGTTGAACATAAATTTTTGACCCAATACTTATTTTCCACCATAATTTACCATTTAATTACTTTAAAAATCCTACATATGTGATTTTCCTGGCTTTTTTTTCTCATTTTGTCTCTCAGAGTTTGAAGTGTAGCTATATGAAAAATTACAGACCTCTCTCATCTTTACAAGTAGGAGACCTTGCACAATCAGTGGCTGACTAAAAACTTTTTGGCCCCATGTACATACTTTGTCAGGAATGAAGGGTGGGAGAGTCTGCATTTATCCTAACATGCTCTCATCTGACCCTTGTCCCCTTCCACAGCAGGCTGTTCAATTACAGCCTACTGTGCTACTCTTGTAAATACTCTTCTTCCTGTTCACTCCTGTTCTCCTGGCTTGGTGTTCTTGGTTATTGTGCTACTTGATGTCTAGTGTGATCTATGCTGATGATAGGGAACTGTTTTACTGTCTGTTGTGACTCTATTCTGTGTCTTATTGTCTGTTTGTGTCAGCTTGTACTTGTGTATCAGCATTCTATGTTAGCCCATTCTATGTTAGTGTTAGCATGTCCTTGTGTATCAGCCCTGTGTGTTAGCCCACCATCTGCTAGTGGTAGCTTGTCCTTAGCAATGTATTAGCAATGTATCTCTTAGCTCTACCTTATTAGTTTGTGGTCCATGTGTATTAGATTGTCTGTTAGCATTAGTTGTTAGCCTCACTTGATATATTGGAACATTGTCTCTCTGTGTTATCAGATTGTTGATTTGGTTTAGTGTATGGTTGTTTAGATTTATCCATTGTCTCTGTTTGTCTGTGTTAGTTGCAGCTCATTTTAGTCTCCGTTAGCCCTTTTCATAGTCTGTTAGCTTAGCTCTCTTGCCTTTCAGTTGCCACAGTGTTTGCACTATATCTACTGTTAAACCTCACAAACTCACACCTACATCTCTCACTGTATGTGTGCATGGTCTTGACAGTCACCTCTTCATAGATGGTGCAGATATAAAAGCTCAAATCATCCAGCATAAACATTTTGCTGATAATCTGTGCGTGCAGCATTTTACACATTTTTCGATAATTTAGCATTATCTGGTCTTAACAGCATACTACCTCTTGTTAAGTTTCCCAGTGTGAAAGATCTACATGAACTAAATATACTTAATTTACGATATTTGAGACACAGCTTTGGCAAAAACAAATTATAACCCTAACATCCAACTGGGAAAGTACAAAAAGAAATGGTGACAGGAAGGCCCAATTCTTTTCAACTGGGATTTGTTTACTGGTGCATTGTCCATCAAGAAATACAGGACCTGCAGTCGGCTATCTAAGATTTATGGGCTTTTACATCTGTGATTTCAGATGTAAATTCCAACCATAAATGTCATATGCCTCACCACACTAGACTGGCTCATGACATCATGAGGCAAAGTAAATACAAACTTTTATATAAAATGCTTTACAATAGTCCCAAAAACAACTATCCCTGGAAACAGAATTACTGTATTAAAACAGTATGTGAACTGAAATGTGACTGTGTTTGTGAACTGTTTTATGTTATCAAATACCTGTCAATTTACAATGCAATTTTTGACTGTATGGAGACATGCTCTTGCCAACCTAATACATTTTACATTGGTTGAGGATTTATTCTATCCAGCCAAATTCTGCTTGTCTGTCTCTGATCAACCTGAAAATGAAGGTATCCCTACTTGTTGCATTTGCATACATTTCTGAGCCACTTTGAGGGAGCTCTGATGGGAGGGGTTGGGTATAATCACTGTCTGCCAAAATCACTGATTGCACCTTTAATTTTCCCCACATTTTCAGATTTGATAAAACAATACACTGCCGAAATGCACTACATGACTGGCGTATGTTTTTCCCTAGAACCCGTCTCTTGTTATTTTCCATTTGCTTGCTCTTTTGTTTAACCTTTTCATGATCGTCTGAGGAGGCAGCTACTGGAACCAAGGTAGCGGCTGCACTGTATAGACTGTGGTTGGAACCTGTGGTTAAAGCAGGAGCTTAAGCAAGTTCGAAAAATGAATAAATGAATGAATGAGGAAATGAGAATTTAGTTGCATACTGTTACAAATCCTACTTTCATCCTATACCATTATTATTTCTAATAAACTCATACGTTTTCATATAAAATGCAGGGCCTACTGATGCGGGCTCACACATGCTTCACACAGAGGAAGCTCTGAGTGAAACCCTTACAGGAAATGGTCTAATGGTAGCTCACTAACTAATGACTTCTGAAGGCTAAAATCAGGCCATGTTTCAACCGCATCCAGGCATTGAGGAGCTTCAGAAGTCAATCGTAGTAGCATGTTCAAAAATACATTATAATTTGAATTAATGGCTTTATAAAATGAGCTCTGCAAACAAAGCAGATATAAGTATTTATAAGAAAGTATTTATAAGGTCTGCCCACATACTATGTGTGCCATGTGAGGATATGTAGGAGGAAAGTGTGTGGGTGCATTTTTCCCTGAGTTTTCACATTTCAAGCCTAGACATGTCTCTGTAGCTGGTGGCAGCCTCTGATTTACAGCAGAAGGAAAGGGGTGTCCACACGTAGCTGTGGAATGTCTGAACCACAGGTGACAAACACTCATCGCCTAATGCCTACAGGATTGGTAACAGGTGGTGGACATAAATCCAACCAAAGGAGCTTTCCTGAAATGGCCACACACTTCAGTAATCACAAGAGCCTTACAAGAAGAGAAACTGATAGACAAGCAAGAGTGATAATGAGGGGCAGAGAAGTCAAAAAGATTGTGACAAATTTATGAAAAGGGTCAAAGAACAAGGAAGAGACAGAAGAGAACGTATATGAGAAATAATGTTAATTTGGTGCTACTTGCATTACAGATAATCATTAGAGATAAAGGCACATTATTAATTTGCACTGTGTGGGGTGAGTGGACAAGTTTAAAGCAGCTCTTCAAACTAAATTATTTAGCAATAGTTTTTTATTAATATGCTAGAGAGGTTTGGTTGGTAAAAGAATGTGACTGAGATGGCCTAAGGGGAACCAGGAGAGTGGGATTATCACTTAGAATTCTGAGGATGGGGGCAGCAAATATCATGGAGCACACTGTCAATCAAGAATCGTCTGTGTGATGACGACTAGCTCACCAGTGACACAAATGACATCTTCAGCACTATACTTCAGCACATGCATCCTTGCCAGAGCTGGGGGTTCATAGAGTCAAAGAGTCTTATGGTGATCCAGAGACGTGGGTTTGCTGTCTTCTGCCGCTCCGTGGGGTTTGCCAATGTCTCATGTGATCCCTCTTGGCTGTGTTTTTTCCTACCAGTTCTCCCTCTTTCTAGCTATGCTGCTATAGCTAATGCTGCCAGGGGTCTCATGCTTACAACTGGCATCAGTGATTGACATGGCCTCAGTGATTGTGAATAAAACACTGTGCTCTCTAATCCACAATAAAAAAACTAATACAAAAAAATTTCTGGTTTTCTGTCTCTCCCGAGCGTGTGTTTCCGGCAGTTCCGGACCCCCACACATGATGTTTCATCTGATGGAGTTGAGTTCCACTGTGACATAATTTCACATTTTATTCGACCTGACTCCATGACTTTAGTTTTCGCTCTTAGATTTATCATCATACCCCGGCCACTTAATGTCGATGTGCATACTTCACATTCTATTCAAACTTTGACTCCATGACTTTAGTTCGCTCTTAGATTTATCATCTACGCCGCCCAAGGAGGTTGGGTCCCTTTTTGAGTCTTGGTCCTCCCAAGGTTTCTTCCTAGAACTGGGGAGTTTTTCCTTGCCACTGTCGCCCTAGGCTTGCTCAATTTGAGATTGGACGTAGTTATTAGGAGATAATCTAAACCTGTAAAGTTGCTTTGAGACAATGCTCCATTGTAAAAAGCGCTATATAAATAAATCTGACTATAGGGGTCTGTCATACTGGAAGAATCAGTGTTTCCCATAACGTCAGTATTTGTGCAAAAGTCTTAGGCCACCATGCCACCATTAGATTTGTTGTTTTAGCAATTGTATAATGACCATTTATGCAGTAATTATTTCTCAGTCTCTTTATTAGAACACAACCAGAAAAAATAGGTAATTTGTATGTAGCATTAAAAAAACTGAAAAAAAGTCACAAACAACAGCATCTATAGGCATCTATAGTTTGTAGTGTGACCTTCCTTTACACTTGAGCAATAGCAGCACCTGGAAGCTTTGTTTGGAAACCAAGTTGAACCTTCTACAATCCAGAGAAGCTTGTTCAGGAATGGTCTTTTTGGATATGTAAAAACAAATAGCTTCACACTAAATAAGTCACACTAAATACAGCCTACTTTATTCTGATAATTGTGGACTTGTTTTTGTTTTGTGTATGTATTTCTTGTATTTTCTGTTTGCATCTTAATAAAGAGACTGAGAAAAAAAACTTATATTAAACTTACATTATATATGGTCATTATACTATTGCTAAAAACAACAAATCTAATGGCAGCGAAGGTTTTTGCACAGTACTGAAAAATCACAAGCAATAATACTCTTATTGACCCAAACAGATGTTGTCAGTTTGCTGTGAAACTTCGTATGCAGTTATGTCGCAGGCAGATACAGTGGTGCTTGAAAGTTTGTGAACCCTTTAGAATTTTCTATATTTCTCCATAAATATGACCTAAAGCATCATCAGATTTTCACACAAGTCCTAAAAGTAGATAAAGAGAACCCAGTTAAACAACTGAGACAAAAATATTATACTTGCTCATTTATTTATTGAGGAAAATTATCCAATATTACATATTAGTGAGCGGCAAAAGTATGTGAACCTTTGCTTTCAGTATCTGGTGTGACCCCCCTGTGCAGCAATAACTGCAACTAAACGTTTCCTGTAACTGTTGATCAGTCCTGCACACCGGCTTGGAGGAATTTTAGCCCATTCCTCCGTACAGAACAGCTTCAGCTCTGGGATGTTGGTTTGTAAATGATTACAGGTGTGGTCTGATTAGACACTGGATCTTGCCACGTAAAAGTACTCCCCCTGCTGCCCTACACAAAGGCTCCCAGAGGCTACTTTTGGGTAGTGTACCTCTTGGTGAGAGATCGTTGACTGCCTCTGTGACACACTCGAAGACATTTTGCCCAGTTGACAGACTTTGAAAAAGGGTGCATGATTGGACTGAGAAAAGCAAGATCGCTGTTTCGATTAATTGCCCACCATCTAGTCCATTCTGATCTAGCTGTTAGGAAGTCTTGGTAGCAGTGGTTCTGTGAGGGCACGCACAAATGGCGAACAGGCTCTGCACGGCCCAGACAGACCACCAGTAGAGATGATCGTTAGATCAAAGGACAAGCATGAACAGCTCCCACAGATTCTTTGACCTCCATCCAGACACAGGTGGCACCTTCCATTTCCATTTCCAGGCACTTAGCAAAAGGACATTTGTTGTCACAGTACTCATTACGTGTCCAGCCTTCATTTGCAGAAACCTGGACTGCTATGTTGTGGGACCTTATTGTCTTTAGCGATGAATCTAGGTTCTGTTTGGGATTCGACGATGGCCAGGTTCGAGTATGGAGGCCTCATGGTAAGTCCTGCTTTTGCTATGGAGTGACACTTTTCTGCAACTGCTGGTGTGATGATCTGGGGAGCCATCGCATACGACAGTCAGTTACCTGCAGTAATGATACGAGGGACACTAACAGATCAGCGATATGTGCATGTGCATTCTGCGGCCATGTGTGTTGCCTCCAAAGGCAGGGCTTCCAACTGACATTTTTCAGCAGCATAATGCTCACACAAACACAGCAAGGGTTTCCCAGGAATGTCTCCGCTAGATTGCAACACTTCCCTGGCCTTCCCAGTCGCCAGATTTATCACCAGTTGAACATTTATGGGACCAACTGGGACACCAGCTTCTGCAAACTTTCTATCTGGGTGTTTTATTTATTTTTTTGTCAATGATGAACAAGTTTCAAACCTTTCAGATTTTACCTCATATGACATGTTTTTGGAGAGGGCTCTGTGATTAAGGTTTTGGATTAGTAATTGGAAGATTGTGAATTTAAATCCCAGCTGCACCAAGCTGCCACTACTGGGCACTTGAGCATGGCATTTAACCCTTTACTGCTTAGCTTAGTTGTAAATTCCTCTGGATAGTTGTGCTTGGTGTAAATGTTTGGAAGTGATTATATGCTCCACTTCCACAGTCATCCACGTTGCTGCAGTGGAAAAAGTACAGACTGTGGTGTTAGGGTTTTTAGTTTAATTTTACAGTTTGAGGCTGCTGATACATCAGTACGCTGAGCCAAGGGCACTTAGGAAGCATGCTGTCTCAGTGTTAAGGCTCTAGGCTACAGATCTAAAGGTTAAGGGTTGAAATGCTTCATCAACCTGCAATTGCTGGGCCCTTGAGCAAGGCCCCTTTTCTGTTGAAGGGTTGTCGTATCATGGTGTGTTCTCAACCCAACCTGGTAAAAGCTGTTATATGTGAAGAGAAGAATTTCATTTTACTGTACAACAGTGCACAATGATGAGCCATAACATTAAAAGTACTTGCCTAATTTTGTGTAGGTCCCCTTCGTTTGGCCAAGGCTCTGACCCCTTGAGTCATGGATTCCACCTCTGAGAAGTCACACTCATGCTTGACCAGATTGGGATCTGGGGAAATTGTAGGCCAACTCAACACCTTGAACTCGTTGTCATGTTCCTCAAAATGTTCCTGAACAGTTATTGCAGAATGGCAGGGTGCATTATCCTGCTGAAAGAGGCCACTGCCATTAGGGGATATTGTTGCTATGATGGGGTGTACCTGATGAGCAACAATGTTAATGTAGGTGATACATGTCAAAGTAACATCCACATGAATGCCAGAACACAAGGTTTCACAGTGGATTCTCAGTTTTCTGAGTGTTATTCATTCCACCTGTCAATGGATTTCATATTATGGCTGATCTGTGTATATTTATATATGACAATAACGGCTTTTAACCTGTAACAGAGGGTTCAGATCTGCAAAGTACTCAAGTTCTCTACTATTTTATCATCTGGTAGGTGATTTTATCTTCAGTGCTTTACAATGAAGCAAGTATTACTACAACTATGACAAGAACCAACTTTAAAAAGAAAGTAATGGTGTCAGATGTAGTAATGCTAGTTATTCACTTATCCATTCACTTTACAAACAGCACTTCACATTAACATACATGAAAAATATGGGAAATAAAAACATATTTAGAAATATTTAATAATTTTGTTTGAATGACTTGTATCAGAGTTTACTATTAAAGGCTATTTGCGACAGCATATTTTACAGTTGAACCTCAGTTCTCGACCACCTCGGACCTCGTCCAATTTGGTTCTCGATGCATTTTGACCCGAAACATTTGTCTCGGTTCTCGACGCTTGCTCAGTATCCGCACACCTGCTTAAACTTGAATGAGTTGAGCTGTGTGACTCCTTTCATGATTCACGAGTCATGATCCAATACACAGTGATTCAGTGATTCATATTCACAATAGCTGGTACTCAGTGAAGCGAATTTCTGCTATTTCTCAGTGTTGATTCCGCTATTTTCATCGTGTTTTTCTTTATTTTTATATCTAGGGTACTCCATTGTTAGTGCAAATAAGTCTAAATAGGTCCTAAAAAGGGTTGTATTGACTACCAACAGAAAGGGAAACAGAAACTTAATGCTCCAGTAGACAAAAAGGCTGCATAAATACAGTAAATGCTTTAACAGTACAGACCGCTCTACCAAACACTCGTTAAACTCCTCAGTTCATGATCCATTTAACCCATAGTGGATTTGTTGGAACATATATCCAATGTAAATCAGGCATTATAAATAGAACTCCATTAATGTACATAATGCATTATAAAGTGTGAATTTTCTCAGGGTCTGGAAGGGATTAATTCAATTTACATTATTCTTTATGGGAAAAATGTACTAGATACTCCTTTTGGAACGGATTAATGACGAGAATTGAGGTACCACTGTACTCGGACTCATTCACACTGAGGGCAATTTAGAGTGGCAAGATAACCTAATGGATTTGTTTGGAATCTGGAATGAAATCGGAACTTGTATCAGAGCTCATAGTAACTTTTATGCATAAACCTTGAGTGAATGCAATAACAAAAATGTTTAAAACTGTGAGGACTTGTGCTGAAAGCAAGAAGTAGAACAATATTACGGAAGGAAAGAGGAGACCACAAATATGGATGAGTATATTCCACTCTTTATGGAAGTTGTTAGGCATCCAAACCATTAATATACTTTTTATTCCAAGTAGCTTTTTTCTTTATTCTCATTTTATCATGGTGTAATGTTTTCTCCAGTGACTTTCCTCATAGCATTAGAGTTGAAAACCACAGTTGACTCTGTCATCTCACTCGAAATGTCTGACTTATACTGCCAAAATGATGAATCCATCAAAGAATGCAAAATAGACATGATGTCAGTTCCCAAGCCCTAAAAAGCCATAATCTTACTACCAACTTTCCCTTTATCAAAAATATAATTTCAAAACTTTGTTGCTGGTCCTGAAAGATGAGCACCTGTTTAACCACTTACCCTCGCATGCTATTATCATATCACTGACACTGCTGTTGAATGGTCTACCACACAGGTAATATTTAGACATTGGTGGGCCTACTTTGAGGGAAGATTTTGTTCAGTGGACATACAAAGACAGCTAGAACTGGAAAATATCACTCACTATGGGTGAGCTTCTAACTCAAGAGAAATAGAATGTACTGATGTAACACTGCTTTGGTTGGCATCGTATGTAATGACTGTACATTAGGAAGCTTGTATCATACAGATGCATACTTGTAAATATGCAATATAAACTTGAGCCAGTGCACTGGACCACTGATATTTTACCTAATAACTGTCTGATAGCTGTCTGGTTTTGGATGTGTTGGGTTTGTTATTTCGCCAAATATGCTGTGGCTGTTTGCACCTGTCTGCACCTGTGAAGTAGCACTGTCCTAAGGCATTAGTATGAGTAGAGCATTAAAAAAAACAACAACCGATATATTGAGTAAATATAAATAAAAATGAAAGTAGCCTGTGTTAATTGCTGCCACATTTTTCACATCAATCATCCACATATTACTAGGTTCACACATAAGTGATTAAACAAATAAACATGTTAAATAAGGCTCCCAGTGAGGTTAAACATAAAACAACAAATATCTTTTAGGTACTGTTTTCAATTAAATATACTGTTTTACAGTTTAGCCCTCAGACTTTGGATATCTTCTACTTGAGTCTGAGACTTTAGATTGCCTGATTCTGGCTTCACAGACACCTGCTATCTCTGTTTTTGGCAGTTTTTACTTTTTATAGATAGCTCAAGTGCATCTCACAGTCTACCTAAAAATATTGATTGTTTAACAACTTGACTCAGACAATTTTGTAATGATATACTGTAGGCATGAGTTTCACTTATATACAGTATACTTGCAGCATATGGCAGATGCTCTTGTCCAGAGTGACTTGCAACTGATATAAATTTACAATTTACAAAAATGCTTACATGTATTTTTGTGTACATTTATTTTCACCTTGCGTGCTCATTTTAACTTTGGGCCTTTGCACAGTTCTAAATTCACCTTTTGTTATTTTGCACATCATTGCTGAAGTTAATAGAACAAGTTCCAATCGCCATCTTACAGTAGATGCTCTTGGTTCTGTCTTTATAAATGATCCAGGTGCAGGAACTCGTCAAATTTTGGTTCTCGATGTATTTGGACAATAAATATTTGTGTAGGTTCCCGTTGTTTGATCGGTACTCGGCACACTTGCTTAAACTTGTATGAAACGAGCTGTACAACTCGTTTCAGCCAAAACGTGATTCATGATTCACGATTCACGAGTCAGTATACACTGATTCAGTGATTGACATAGCTGGTGAATCAGGATTAATCCACTCGCGACTCCCAAATGATTGTTTGTTTATACCTATATTCGTATGTAATTAATGATTAATGATTAAAATAATTATAAATAAAGCAAAGGAGTGTAATGAAATGCATAAATTCAGTAAAGCCATGAAATAAGTGAACTTAATGCTCCAGAACAGGCTGCAGTTAGCGTTAGCAGTTCAATCCATTACTCACTAAATCACATTAGATTTTGTTTTATAACACATTTTATAAAACATTTGTTATAAAATAAGCATTGTGTTAACAATTTTGTTTGTAGGTTAATGTAAGTGTTTTAAACAGTAACTTAGTTATCATTACTTATCACAGGCTCCACTATTAAACTCCTCTACTCATGATACATTTAACTTATGATGGATTTGACAAAACATATCCCCATCATAAATTAGGGAGCACCTGTATAATACTGTACAACTCCATTAATGTATATAATGCCTTATACAGTGTGGATTTTTGGGGGGTCTGGAAAGGATGAATAAGAATGAGAAACATTTGCTCAGTATTTGTGGTTTTCGGTTTTTGACAAGTGTGTAATGAATTTACGATGACAACCGAGGTACCACTTACTCACCGAGCACTTTATTTAGATTACTAATATTACTAATACTGCGTAGGGCCTGCCTTTGCTCTCAAAACAGCTTCAGTTCTTCATGGCATGGATTCACCAAGCTGTTGGAGACATTCCTTTGAGATTCTGCTCCATGCTGACTTGATTGCATCATGCAGATGTGTATCACACAGATATTTCTGGTGCACTTTCATGGTGTGAATCTCCCATTCCACCACATCCCAAAGGTATTCTACTGGATTCAGACCTGGTGAGTAGAAAGGCCTATTAAAAACACTGAACTCATTGTCATGCTCATGAAACCAGTTTGAGAAGACTATTACATACTGCACTATCATGCTGGAAAGAACCATGCAAAGGTGCATAAATTCCAACAATCCCCAAACAGGCCGTGGCATTCAAGCGATGAATGGTATTAATGGGCTGAGTGTGTCATGAAAACATTCCCCACACTGTTATACCACCTCCACCAGCCTGGACAGTTGGCACAAGGCAGGATGGATGGATGTTGGTGCCACATTCTGCCCCAACTTTTTTGTATGCATCAGCAGAAACGGAGATTCATCAGACAATACTATGTTTTATCCAGTCTTCATTGGAAAATATTCTCATCTGCATGGGATGGGGGGTACTTCAGAAAAAGTTAGGGAAGCACTGTTCTAAACAAAGAACCAAACATTTGATTCTGGCACACAGTTCTCTGAGACAACAGCAAGTACAAGTAGTATCTATTTGATACAGTCACCCTATTGTGCATCAATTATTGATGCTATGACAATTATCTGGACAGATTACACAGATGAGAAGCTTTAATTTTGTCTTCTGTGCATAACATTAATGCAGTCACCTCACATGAGAATTATTAAGGGCGCCACTGTCATCAAAATGCCATGAAGAAAGACATGCAGCTGACTGTTTCACTTTAAATGCTGGTGCCGAAATACAAAAACAGCAGATATTGTGTGATTTACTTACAGACCTTGATGTAAACCATGCGATTAGTTTCTTAAACCCTGCTGAAAGCTTAATGCACTCCTCCTTATTCTGAGTTGGCGTATGTCATACAAATTTGAAAAATCTGCAACTTTCTTTTTAATTCAAATGCATTAATGAAACGCACTTTTACTTCCAGGGTTTAATCCTTTTTTTCAATCCCGTTAGAGCTTAACTGACTTTAGGCCAATTCATGGACCTGGCAACCATCTAACTAAAAGGACAATCTGTTATAGCACTGTTGGACACTTCCCAGCTTCTTACTGTATTACCCTCCTCAGTTCTGAAGAAGCACAAATGTTATGCATAGTTTCTCATTTTTTCTGTCTTATGATTTTACAGAGCCTCCATCGCAGCAGATCTTGTGATGATATAAACTAATGTTACAAAATGCAGAAAACAAGGGTTAAAGATTTTAATAGTGCCTCTCCAGCACTTCTTCTAACCCTTCTATTCTTCATTCGAGCAAAAATCACTAAATGCACTTGCCCTCAAGAAGTTACAGTAAAAAAACAGAGAAGGTTAAATGGTGCCAATCATCTTTAAGTGTCATGTTGAGGATGCACAGCTAGAGTGCTGGAGTGAACAAGCAAGCAGAGAGATTGGCTGAAAGCTACATTCGTCCTTGGATCAGTCACGGATCCCTCAGAGGTTAATATGTAACACTTGCGGCTGGCTTTGCAAAACAGACCTAGCATGCTGTGTGTGTGTGTGTGTGTGTGTGTGTGTGTAAGAGATGAGGGATAGGGGACATGGGTGGGGGTTTGGTTGGAGGAATGGGCTCTCAATCAAATACATTGTCTAATCAAGCCATTTGTTGACCTTGTTTAACTTGTACACTCATATAGGCATCGTGGGTGTGGAGGCGAGGTTGTAGAAAACAAACACTTACACATATGCATGCACACACACGCACACACACACATGCAGTGAGTAACTGCTGAAGGGTGAAAACAGATTTGGCTCAGAATATGTTCACTCATATCCTGTGTGCTAGTCCAAATCCCTTCCCCCTTACTGTTTCACCTGACTTTATTTAACAGACGTGCACTTCCCAAACAAACAGGCCTCTAGCATTTCTGTCTAGCACAGTGCCCAGTCTTTTTTCTAACTGTTACTAACTTGTGATTCATGAATGTACTGACTGTCTGCCTGTTATGTCTTCCTCAGTTTTATTCTAGGCAGAGCCGAATACATACACATATATACACCATCAATCAACACTATATGGCCAAAACTATGTAGACACCCCTTCTGATTACAGTCGTATGAAAAAGTTTGGGCACCCCTGATAATTTTCATGATTTTTTTCTTTATAAATCATTGGTTGTCCAGCTCAGCAATTTCAGGTAAATATCCCATATAGCCAGATGAACACCGTGATATTTGAGAAGTGAAATTAAGTTTATAGGTTTTACAGAAGTGTGCAGTAATTATTCAAACAAATTAGGCAGGGTGCATAAATTTGGGCACTCTTGTCATTTGAATACCTTTAGCACTAATTATTGGAACACAAAATTGTTTTGTTTTGTAAGCTCATTGACCCTTGATCTACATACACAAGTGAATCCAACTATGAGAAAGGGTGGCCAATTGGAAGTTTTTTCTCCTCATTGCATCTTCTCTGAAGAGTGGGCAACATGGAGCCTCAAAACAACTCTCAAATGGCCTGAAAAAAAAGGTTGTTCAACATCATGGTTCAGGGAAAGGGAAAAGCTCTCTCAGAGATTTCAGCTGTCAGTTTCCACTGTGAGGAACATAGTGAGGCAATGGAAGACCACAGGCACAGTTTCGAGTTAAGGAACTCCCGAAGTGGGCAGACCAAGAACAATCTCAGATAGGCAGAGGCGAAGGATGGTGAGAACAGTCATAGTCAAGCCACAGACCACCTCCAAAGACCTACAACCCTCATCTTGCTGCAGATGGTGTCACTGTTCATCGTTTCAACTATACAGCGCACTTTGCACAAGGAGAGAGGCTGTATGGGAGAGTAATGCAGAAGAAGCCTTTTCTGCAGACAGCGCCACAAACAGAGTCACTTGAGGTGTGCTACAGCACATTTGGACAATCCAGCTTCATTTTGGAATAAAGTGCTGTTGTACTGATGAAACTAAAATTGAGTTATTTGGACATAACAAGGAGCGGAAAAAGAACACAGCATCCCAAGACAAACACTTGCTACCCACAGTAAAAATTTGGTGGCGGTTCCATCATGCCTGTGGGACTGTGTGGCCAGTGCAGGTACTAGGAATCTTGTTAAAGTTGAGGGTCGCATGGATTCCAGTTAATATCTCCAGATTCTTGAGAACAATGTTCAAGAATCAGTGACAAAAGTTGCACCGAGGCCAACGACCCCAAACCCTGCTCAAAATCTACTAAGGCATTCATGCAGAGGAACCAGTACAACGTTCTGGAATGGCCATCTCAGTCCCCAGACATGAATATTTACTGAAAATGTGGGCTGTCCATGCTCGGAAACCATCAAACCTGACTGAACTGGAGATGTTTCTAAAGAAGAAAATGGTCCAAAGCACCTTCAACCAGAATCCAGACTGGAAGCTGTAGGAAGCGTTTAGCGGCGGTGTATTTTCTACAAAAGGAGGATCTAACTAAATATTGATGTCATTTTTTTTTCTGTTGGGGTGCCCAGATTTATGCACCTGCCTAATTTTGTTTGAATAATTACTGCACACTTTCTGTAAATCCAATAAACTTCATTTCACTTCTCAAATATCACTGTGTTCATCTGCTATATGATATATTTAACTCAAGTTGCTGATCTGAACAACCAATGATTTATAAACTAAAATCATGAAAATTATCAGGGGTGCCCAAACTTTTTCATACGACTGTAGAAGCTCTAAAGACAAACAGTGCCAGTAGAATGGGTTGTATGTAACATCTCAGGGGATTCTCAGTACTTTATGGGACTGTCGTAGGTTTCTACCTCCCCAAAAAGTCCATTCATCAAACTTCTGCCCTGCCAGCTTAAAACAAAATCTATACAGAAATGGTTTGCCAGTTTTGATTGAGATCTTGCCTGAGTAATTTGAACAAAGGCTTGACAAGCATCAACAAATATTCATGTTTCTTGATGTAATTCTGGAGTGTCCACAAGCATCTGGCTATATAGTGTATTTTGTGTTCCTATATTTTCAGACATCCTCTGAGTAAGGGCCATTTTAATGTATTGGGTCTTTACTGTACAGTATTCATAGATGGATCGACCACAAAGATGATTGTTCTGATATTTTTTAATCATTCGTGTAAATTGCACTTATTGTTTTCCACATGAAGGACTTTATTTAGGAAGGTGGTGCTGCCAGGTTGCAGCTCCCCTAGTTATGCCTGTTGTCATGACCACATCTTTTCCGCACATATCACCTCCGGCTACGTCACACACACTATCACTGTTTCCTGATTCACTGATTATTCGCACCGTTTCCTTGTTTGTTACTATTATCACAGCTGTTTAAATGGCACACTTTTGTTCTTTTGTTGTGAGGTTTTTTTTCACTGCTGCACATTATGCATTGGCTATTATTTAGAGCCTGCTTTTCTCACTTCTATATTTACCAATCCTGTTCTCGCTCCCCACATCACTGCATGACCTGGACACTGAAAGTACTCCGGCTACCGGTCTGTTCCCCACTCTGTTCCTGGACTCTGTTTTACATTGCATGTTTGACTCAGTGCCCCTGGACACATCTACTGTCTTCCTGTAAGAATTACACTTTTGCTGCTGATCACTGCTTTCGGTTCTTCCTGCCAGGTAGACTAATTGTTTATGTTAGTACTTTGGAATACTTTATGGTTTTGTGTTTCTACCCTGCATTGTTTCTCTGCTTTGGTTACCTTACTCTAGACTGGTTTGCTTTACGTGTTGCTCAGCTTCTTTAATATAGTTTGCTTTGAATCAGCTTTCTGCATTCATCTCCCAGATCCATCACCCAGATGTAACAGAAAACCTCGCCACCAGGGAGACCGCACAAACCAGTTTTGCCTCAGATGTGTTCACTGCTTGTGGTTAGGTGCTGGGCAGGCGGCAGCAGTAGTCAGCAGTGATCTTGTGGTCCGTCATTGACTCACAGGGCCTGGCAGCAGGTCTTGCCCCCTTACCCCGGCTTTCCATGATCCACTCAGCAGCTCTCCCAGGGCCCCATGGATATACCCAGGATGGTTTGTCCCCGGCTACCTCTTCAGGCACTCAGTTTGTTTCCCCAGATTCCCCAGATTTTTTCCCGCCCTTCCTGAGAGATACAGTGGCGACCCAGAGGGTTGTCTGTGCTTTCTCCAGCGATGCTTTCAACCCAGCCAGCAGTGACTGATTGCATTGTAGTCCACTGTTGTTTGGAAGCACCAAGGAGAGGAACCATTTCCTGGAAGCCTTTTGGGCCGTCTTCCATTGGACTACCATCCTCGTGGTAGTCCAAGCATCAGAGAGCTCTCAGCCCCTTTTGCTTCAGTCCCTGTACCTGCCTCAGCTCCTGCCTTGACCCCTGTGGTCTCTGCCTTGATTTCTGTCTCAGCTCGTGTGGTTCCTGTCTCATCTCTGGTCTCATCTCCGAACTTAGCTCATGTGTTTCCTATCCCAGCTTCAGCCTTGTCCCAGTCCTGGCCCCAGTGGTTCCTGCCTTCAACCCTTGCTCCTTGGATGGCAGCATTGCGCAACACCCCTGACATCACCAAGGTGCCTCCAGGCTCCTCATTGCTGTTCCAACAGTCTCTGATTAGTCTTGATGCTGCATGCCAATGGTCCCTGGCTCTGCCTGATGCCGCTCCCACAGGGTGCTGGGTGCATCAGTTTGTCAAGCACCCCTAATGTCTGCCTGACATTGTATCCAGTGACTCTCTAGCTCTCCAGGTGATTCTGAGAATCCAGGGTTGTTGTTCAAAGCTCCTATGACTCTAGGCTTGTCTCTCGAGCCTCCAGGTTCATCTGGCCTCTCAAGCATGTGGTCGTAATAGGAGGTGCCTTCCTTGTCCACGTGGGAGAACTCCATGTACGTCAGTCCTTGTGTATGCTTTGGGGGTTCCATCAATCAGCTTTCTGCATCTGTCCAGAAGACAGCTGTATAGCATTTTTTAAATGGAGATGTGATTTTATAAAATAAGTAAAACATAAGGTTGTAACATTTGGTTAAAAGTACATTAAACAGTGGCATAGACTTGCATATATTACATATTTTTATGTATTAATTAGCAAAAAAATAGCTGAAAAATCATATGAATTGAATACATTGGCCAATCAGGGACTCTAATGCCTCTATACCAGAGACACCATCCACATATGTGGCATGACTTTGGACAGAACTGGATATCTCATCCATCGTTAGCCCATGCATGAACAATGCCAATGTCACTTGGTGGCTTCTAACGGCAGGAAAGAAATGGGTGTGCTGACCACAATAATGTCATGCAATGTTTATTTATTCAGTGTGTGTGCGTGTCTGTGGTTAAACATGAATGCCAGCATAGAGCTTTTACACTTTTACATTCAGCTGGCTGCCCCCTACTTAAAAACACTTGCCTCAGAATGTTTAAAAGAGCTAACAGAACTTGTTCTTACATGTACAAAGCAACCCACAACACATTAAAACAGCTTTAAATTCAATCACCATGCTTGAGCCTCAATTTCGCCAACTGTTAAACACAGTAAAACTTACATTTTCCATTTAAACCTGTTCATGTCTGCATCTCAGACCTTAAAGAAATACAATCACAGGCTAACTCTCAACCTGTATACTATTATACTAAGTAGTATATGAAGTTAGGACACCACCAATTGTTATGACATTTATCATGATAGTGTGCAGTTTGAGATGCAGCCCCTTTTCTCCTGCATCACATTTCTCCAAAATGTCTGGTCCAGTCAGGTGACAAAGCAAGCTGGCGGTAACCACTAAAATGTACTCATATCCATAAAATAAATCAATCTTAATTATTAATAACAACTCAAATAACTGACATTCAAATTGTATTCCTTGTACTCAAAAAGATGAGCATTGCTCATTTTTATTTCCACTCATTTGTGAAACATAAAGCAGAGAGTAAATAAGTGCATCTGTGCATAAATGCGTTAAATCAGTACACGCAAACAGCCTGTTAAAATGGATATGGCCAGTGATCCAGACTCCGGACATTACACTGACACAATTGTACCTGATACTGATCAGACAGACCAGGTCTTACAACACAGAAGATTTTCTGCAAGCTTGTTCTGCTATGTTATGTGAAACATCACTCGCATGTGTCACGTAATTCAACATTACAAACGTTCATGGCATTCAAATACTCAGCCGATAGCATCAATACCTCAAATGCAACTCCAGTATGCTACCAATCCAGCATAACAAGGTCAATATTACATTCAGGATGCCCTACATGCAATATTAGTCTTTATACTGTACATGATTAAAAATCAAGTCATCAGTAATCTGGTTGCTGAAGGGTTCAGACTTGACACAATCCTCATTTAAATCCACCAGAAGACTAAGAGCATGGTTAAATCCCTGTCTGGCTTAGTGCCAAAGCACAAAGATGTGCTCTATTTGACGGAGGAACCTTGCTTTGCTCTGGCCATGGTGTGACAGTCGGCAGAAAATTGCATTCCAGTGGAAGAGACAAGACATGCCAGGCACTCAGATGTCAATTTCATAGAAGAATATTGCAACCACATGTTTACCTTGGATCCTGTTTAGTCTTGCCTCTGAATATTGGGACTGGGTGGAAAAAAGACAGATTGAGAAATTCAGCAAAGAAATAAGAGTAACAGAGTAAAGGGCGAGCTGGACATCCATGGACATGAACACACTGTCTATTTCACGCTCTTTTTTTTATATGTTTAATTTTTTAAAACACCCCCACCTTTTTTTTTACGTCTATACCCATAGTGCAGTGGTTAACACTGTTGCTTCACAGCTCCAGTTGATTCCACCTGTGCTGAGTTTGTATGTTTGCCTAGTGTCTGTTCGGTTTCCTCCGGGTACTCTGCTTTCCACCCACAGTCCAAAGACTCAGGGTCAGAGGGTTGTGCTGAGGTGTCAACTAAATACCACTAATGTGTCCAGTGCAGGAAGCCTTTAATCAACCTCAGCTCTGCCATATGACCAGATGAAGTGGCTGCACTCTCTACAAGGCCAGATTGCTGCAAAGCCCACTATTGGAATATGTCTCTGTCTGTTTCATGCCTACTCTAGCTTCTAAATCTGCCTTTCTGATGCTAGTGTGTTTGCTCAGCTTTCCAATGTATGATAAACATGGAACCAATGACAGATTGGTCATGGACCGTGTGACCAATGCATACAGATTCATGCTAAATCTGAACTCAGAATATGGTGGAAAAAAAGTTCTGTAAATCTGGTTAAATGAATTAGATGGTCTATTTGTCTTGCTAGACTGCCGTTTTCTTCATGGTGATGACTGAGGGCACATACAGCATGACTTGTATAAAGCTGTTGAAGGGTACTAAATGGAAATTAGTATGTATTGTGGCTGGCTGTGTGTAAGTCTACACTAGCACAGTTTTGAACTACTGTCACTTTAAATCAGCCCTTATTTGAAGTAGCACTGAACCATAAATTATTATTTTAAAATGATTAACCTCTGTTGGATGGCTGAGTCAGAGCACACAGTTTGGTATTTGGGGCAAATTTAATAAAACTGCACCTGTAATTGCAAGAAATGTTCATATTTAAAACTTGTACTATAAAAACAGAAAATGTCAGTTTGCAATATCAAATAGTATGATCCACATTGTAAATCTATCATAGGTTCAATATGCAAACTATTGTGATGATTTGGTAAGCAGTAGTTAGCCAGCTAAAGTCAATAAGCTACATTTTATTATATTTTGACTGGATGGTCTACTTATCAGTACTATTTATGCCACTTATACTATGGCCAAATTAAAAAAAAAAATATATATATATATATATATATATATATATATATATATATATATATGTTGACAGTGGTGCTCAAAGTTTATGCATAAATATGAGCTAAAACATCATCAGATTTTCACACAAGTCCTAAAAGTAGATAAAGAGAACCCAGTTAATCAAATGAGACAAAAATATTATACTTGGTCATTTATTTATTGAGGAAAATGATTCAATATTACATATTAGTGAGTGGCAAAAGTATGTGACACTATGCTTTTAGTATCTGTGCAGCAATAACTGCAACTAAACGTTTCCTGTATAGGCTAACTGTTGATCAGTCCTGCACACCGGCTTGGAGGAATTTTAGCCCATTCCTCCGTACAGAACAGCTTCAGCTCTGGGATGTTGGTGAGTTTCCTCACATTAGCTGCTCGATTCAGGTCCTTCCACAACATTTGGATTGGATTAAGGTCAGGACTTTGACTTGGCAATTTCAATATACATATAAACTACAGTCTGGGGTTTTCAATTGAAGAGATGGCCCAAGCAAAGGAGATTTCTTAGGATCTAAAAAAAATAGTTCTTGATGGCCATCAGACTGGAAAAGTTTGAAAAAAAATGTATAGAGTTTGGACTTCACCAATCCATGGTCAGACAGTTTGTGCACAAATTGTGGAAATTCAAGAGCACTAAGGAACCTATGGTAACTTCTAAGCAACTAAGTCCATCTCTCATATAGGCTAAAGTTAATGTTCATTAGTCCACCATCAGGAGAACATTGAGCAGCAATGATGTGCATAACAACGTTGGAAAAAAAAGTCACTGCTCTCTAAAAAGAACATTGATGCCTGTCTTTAATAAAATAACATTTTGGTTTAAATGTTATAATGTTATGTATGGAGAAAGGAAAACACTGCATTTCAACATAAGAATGTTAGCCCATCTGTGAAACATGGTGGTGGTAGTTTCATGGTTTGGGCCTGTTTTGCTGCATCTGGACCAGGACAGTTTGCAATCAATGATGGATCATCATTGCCATCAATTAATTCTGGTTATACCAGCAAATTCTAAATGAAATTTTCAGGACACATGTCTGTGAATTGAATCTTAAGAGAATGTCATGCAGCAAGACAGCAAGCTGGTATTACCAAATAATGGTAAAAGAAGAATCTATGTTGTGGAAGGACTGGAAGCAAGCTGTTCTGTGTAGAGGAATGGACTAAAATTCATCCAAGTCAATGTGCAGGACTGGTCAACACTTACTGGAAATATTTATTTGCCAATTGGTCATACCAGATACTGAAAGCAAAGATTCACACACTTTTGCCATTCACAGATATTTAAATAAATTGGTAAATAAAATAAATGACCAATTATACTTTTTCCCATGTGTTTTAGTTCAGTTTATATTATGTTTTAGGCCATACTTATGCAGAAACTTCTAAAGATTTCACAATCTTTCAAGCACCGCTGTATTTTTTTGTCATTTTATTTACTAAAGGGATTTGAGTTTGTGTACTTGCATGCTTTGCCCAAATGTGCAGCCTGATCATGCCGCTGTCTAAATCAAGCAAATGCTGCGTAAGCAATGCAAATGGCTAATAAACATTGTGAAGTGTTTGAAACTTATTACATCCAGCCCAATGCTGGAACGCTTTAACTTGATGAGCCCAAATGGGACTCATTAAACAAAACTATTTTAGGCACAATAATTCCCTGACTCAGCTGTCCCACTGAATGAGAGTGCAGCAAATCATAGTCATAACCAAAACCCTTAATGATTCAAAAACTGATTTACGGAATAATAATGGATCAACCTACGTTATGACTGAACAGTTCTCGTACACTGACCTGCTGAACCAGGAAGGTTAAAAAAATTTCAGTCAGCTCACATAGTGTCAGCCAAGAAAAGGCTCTGATAACTACAGCCACATCTAATGGGTATCTGTTGAATTACTGAAGCTAGTTGGAAGGCATGCCAGAAGAACGTCAATTATTTCACCTAACCACAAATATAAGCACCTGTAGTTCACTGGATGCTACTGGAATTCTGGATGAAATCAGGCGCAATGGTCAGTTGAGACAAAATAGAGACAACAATCACTCAAGGTGGGTTATAAGATGGTATAAAATAACTTCCCAGTTGTTAAGGATGGGAAAATCTGTAGGGTGAACTGAAGAGGAGCCTTGGCCTTTGCATTATACAGTATATATAAATCCAGGGAAATACAAGTTCCCAAATACTCAATTAAGAATGTGTCAGCAACTTCCAGATCTCTTGTTTGGTTGTTTCCTGGGCATGGGCTATTGCTGGTGCATGATCTCTTTGGACTGCCAGTTCTGCAGCTCCTTAGATTGCTCTACTCAAATAAATTGGTCTGTATGTACTTATCTCTGAATTTACACCATTGTGTTTGGTGTGTTTGGTGTGTTTGGTGTGTTTGGGACTGTGGTAGCCTAGCGGTTAAGGTACTGGACTCTGGACCAGAAGGTCCCGGGTTCAAATCCCACCTCTGCCAAAGCTGCCACTGTTGGGTCCTTGAGCAAGACCCTTAACCCACAATTGCTTGGATTGTAAGACTGTACGAATTGTAAGTCGCTCTGGATAAGGGCGTCTGCTAACTGCTGTAAAAAAAATGTAAATGTAAATGGTGAACAAAGCATTATATGCGGAAAGAAAATGTCCTTACAGCAGCTGCAATATAGATATGTACTGCATAATGTCTATGCAGTAGGCATTATGTAAGACATTATGCAAGTTTTGGGAACTTGCATAATGTCTGTTCCAGTCGTTGGCATATACGTCTGTGGTCTGATGAGGTTATTATCTTTCTCATTAGAGGTTATTAACCTAGTTATTTATTGCTCTACATTACAACTCTACAGAGAAAAGATTTTACTTACTTTTATCTTAAATAGTAAAACAACATAAAAATAGCAAATCAATATATAATGGTCAATGTTGAAATTAAATAAATCAGTGTATGGGAAACACTGCAATATCTTGGCTATTTAGTCAAAGTTGTCCCAACTTTTTTCTGATCTAGGGTTGTACTGTTGCTGTGCTATTGCTTGAACTATTGCTGTGTATTATTATAAACTCATATTCATGCATTTATTTACAGTTTAATTATGTTCATGGGGCAGTTTATCTCTCCCTTTGGACAGATTAAAGACAATAGGTCCCTTGGCCTTGGCATTCCAGAGAGTGACTGCCCTGCTTTAAGATGATGCTGTCTGGTTCTCATTGAGCATGTTAAGAATTATGATAAGCCCATTGTTGACTTCAAAAGGTTTCCTCATCTGAAAGAGTCTCCTCTCTAGGTTGCCAGATTCTAATGGTGTCAGTGGATTCCAAAGCATTTTAAAAACTTTCCATCACACATTACTTTAAAGTCTTCTTTAAAGCTCCTAAAAATCCTTTAAGAAAAGTTTGCAAACACAAGAGCAAGAAAAGGGAAAGCATTTCATTGTAGTAGGCAGCAGATCATGCATAAAAAGGGCAATAGGGCAAATAAACATGCTCAAGGGCACTACAAGCTAGTACAAACTGACTAACTGGGTCAGAGGCCCTGAGGGAACGTATAAATCTTTCTAAATATGACATCGAATGATCAAAGAGGCTAAGATGTTCAGGTATGTGGTTGGGTAGAGCTGAGTGAATGCTTTCACTTGCAATCAGATATTGATCAAGGTGAAACACTGCAAGAGAGATAAGGGTCTTGTGGCAGGAGGACGTGACACATGGAACAAATCACTCTCGCCTGCAGCAGCCCTTGCAAAGCACCGCAACCCCTTTCGATGCAAAGGTCAAGTAAATTCAGGAACAAAACTTGTTCCTTACATTTAGGATCATAATTTGGGGTTAATACTGAAAATGTTCCCACTTTATTTTAAAGTTCAGACATATCTCTGGACTAAAGTGCTGATCAGACTGCTGGGTTTTGCACTAAGTGCTCTGTTTGTTTCAGAACACAAGTTTGTCTCTGGTGGTCACGGTTTGTACTTAAATGCATTCTGTATGTTCCAACAAGCATCATTAAGGCCAGGACTACTGTGTAGTGACAACAATATTTTACAGCCCTGACCTTAACTCCATCAGCCAACAGTGAGTCAAGGCGTTTTTTCCAACATCAGTGCCTCACCTCAAAGTCATCTTGTTGGTGTAGCTGCAACAGAAGGGAGGCATAAAATCTACACTAAATCCCATTTTTGGATGGAATTTTGGGGTGTCCACAAACCTTTGGCCATTTAGTGTATATGGATCTTTTTATTTTAAAATGAGACATGTCTTTCAGTTAGGCAATGGTTTTATATATTCTAATTTCATACTAATCTGGATTGTATCCCTGAATCTGTACAACTTTTCTCTTGCTCATGTGATCATACTTTGTTATTTTGACACTTCTGTTAAAGGTGTTAATCTAAATATCTAATAGATTTTTAGCAGTATGCTGAATAGAATGTGGTAGACCTGTCTTTCTTCAGAATTACCTATACAAAAAAATAATTTGTGCAGAAGATTTCAAAAAGTACTTTAACTTCAGTGTCTTAATATAAAAATGCAATAGCATTGACTACCAAAGAACAAATTGTCATACAGGTTACATGTGTTACAAAAACATAAATCCAATTTTTGTTTTTCTATTAAGCTGACACTACACTAGAACTAAAGAGCAATTAAGTGTAGTATCTACAGTATGTATAGTCCTTTACATAAATCTATTATTTAAACAAATAAATAATGACTTTTTTTACATGAAAAGTATACCCAACATTTACAATAATACCAAATTAGCTGAACACATATAAAATACATTAATAAATGAAATAATCAACATCAGTATCACCTGGATGAGATCTGAGCTGGATAAGATTGGAGCTGAATGAGAGTAGAGCTGGATGAGATTGGAGCTAGATGATATCTGAGCTGGATGAGTTTGGTAGCTGGATATGATTGGAACAGGATGAGTTTGGAGCTTGGTGATATCTGAAGAGTGGAGCTGATTGAGAATGGAGCTGGTGCAGAGCAGAGCTACATGAGAGTGAACCTGGATCAGCCTGGATATGGGTGAGATTGGAGCAGATTGAGATTAGAAAAAAGATCTGAGATGGATGAGATTGGAGCTGATCTGAAGGCTGGATGAGAGTGTGGTTTTTGTTTGTTTGTTTAAGTTAATGTCAGTTTCAGCATCAATGGCTATTTATGACAGAATTGATAGTTGATCATTGATAATTGATAGGCAAGCTGACTTCGAAACTACTCATATACACTCAGATCAGGCCAATTTAGTGTAATCAATTACCCTAATGCATGCATTTGGACTGTGGGAGGAAACCAGAGTACCTGGAGTAAACCCACACACACACGAGGAGGACGTGCAAACTCCACACAGGCAGAGTCCGAGGTCAGGATTGAAGTTGGGATGCTGGAACTTTGAGGAGATCGAACCAATCGCTGTGCCACTGTGGCACCCAGGTCATAGTGGAGCTGGATCAGATCTGAGCTGAGTGGAAGTGAACCTGGATGAGCCTGGATATGGGTGAGATTGGAGCTGACTGAGATTGGAAAAGGATGAGATCTGTGCTGGGTGAGATTGGAGTTGATCGAGACTGAAGAGTGGATGAAACTGAAGCTGGATGAGATTTGAGAAGAGAATTTTTAATGCTGCCTCCTTTACTCCAATGTACTACTTTTATTTTGAGCATGAAATGCATTGTGGGATGCAATAGTTTAGTATACTGGAAATAGCAATGTTGTTCTCATGTTATATTGCCACATACTGCCTGTGGTGGGGTTTAGCGTGAGTGCCATGCATATTGTTCCATTTTAAACACCCATATGTAATCCTTTTTTTAAAATGGAACAAAAATAACAGTTAAAACTCACAAAGCGAGTGTTCCTCTCCCTTAAAACTATTCCACAATAAATCCAGCTTTGACCAGATTACATTTCAGAAATGCACCATAGCCTACATACACACAGATAAAGGAAGGATTAATGTACTGTATCTTGCTTTTAGCTGCTGTGGAACTGTTGATAAAAACGTTGTGAACCACATATGGAAGATAGCAGGAGAAGTTATAGGGCGGATGCTGGATGATCACCATTTATGATACCACTAATGTTTTGTGTCTAAGCGTGCTCAGACGCACAAGCTTAACGATGCTGTGACTGCAGTAGTAACTGAGATAAGCTTTTAACAATAAACAATTCCGGGACACTGCAGTGGAGGGCAGGGCTGGGGCGAGAAACTCGCTTCTTTCCCTAGAAGCTAAGTCTGTGTGTGTGCGCGTGTGTTTGCAATTACTGCAACAGGAGGCATGCCATTCTGTTCGTTCTGCGTTACATTTGTTTTTTATGTGTAAAGACGCAGTCAAAGACCAAGCTGATCACAGTGCCTTGATCCTCAGACACCAGAGACAATACTGTTCTCTTTCTAACCAGTCCAAGGAGCACTTCAAAGAGAGCCATTAATGACTAACAGCGAAGGGAAGCATGTCCTGTTTCCATATATTGTGATTTTCGTGTTGAGAAATGGCTAACAGTAGTGCGCAAGCGAGGGAGACAGAAAGAAAATAAAATACACATCTGTGGCACATTTGGGACTCCCACGCAGACTCAGACACACCAGCAAATATTAAGGTGCTACAGAAAAAACAGAAAGAAAAATCACATCACTCGTCTGCCCGGAAGTGTGGAAACATGGCATGATATTAGACAAACACTCATACCATTTATTTTGCACGCATACAGTAAGTCAGCATGCACACAACCTCCCCAAAACCCACATACCTGGGTAACCTTGACTTTGTGATTGCCTTTGTGAGTGAGTAGGAGTGAGAGGAAAGACAGAAGGAGGGAGAGAGAAAGATGAGGCATGAGAGGGAAAGAACGTGACAGTGGGAGCAAAGGGGTTAGAAAAGTGAGCTGTTGAGTTTCCTCTGCAGGCAAGCCAGATGCTTATTCAGCATTAGTGATTCACGCTCTACTGGGAATCTGCTCTACTGCTGCAAAGGATAAGGGCCAGACAGACACAAACACACACATACACATTTGTCTCACTTTTTTTGTGAGGATTTTTCCATTGACATGATGACTGCTGTAGCTAATTAATGTTATACCTATATATACACCTTACCCTAACATTAGTCTCAATAACCTAATGGAGATTTTATCCCTCTTTTGGTTTTCCAAAAGAAAACTTGCAGTTTCTGTAAAAATAGTTTTCCCCGAGGGGACCAGCAAAATATCAGGTCTTTCTATCCTTGTAGGGACATTTGGTCCCCATAATTTTACTATACCTTATTAATGTTACACCTTCATCTAACCCTGCCCTTAACCTCAGCCTATAGTAAATATTTAGTTTTTTGGGCCACCAACAATCAGCTGACACAACATCAGTGAAATCAGCCCTTAACATTTCAATTAATTACAGCTGCTGTCTCACAGCTCTAGAGAACCAGGTTCGTGTCCTGACTCAGCTAATGTACTTTAGATTAATTGGCAAATCACGAAGTGTCCCATTGTGAGTAAGGGATTGTACGTGTGCATCTGCCCTGTGATGAACTGGTGCACTATCTGGGGTTGGTTCCTGCCTTGTTCCCTGTGCTCACCAGCATATTATCCTAGAGTCCTGATGTGGGACTTTGGTAGCCTAGTGGTTAAGCTACTGGACTCTAGACCAGAAGGTCGAGGGTTCAAATCCCACCTCTGCCAAGCTGCCACTGTTGGGTCCTTGAGCAAGACCCTTAACCCACAATTGCTTGGATTGTAAGACTGTACCAATTGTAAGTCGCTCTGGATAAGGGTGTCTGCTAAATGCTGTAAATGTAAACCAGCATATGCTGAAGACCAGCATACAAAACCTGCTCAAGCTAGTTGATCATGCATAGGTAGTTTTTAAGTTAACTGCTAGTTGAAATAAACAGAAGTCTGATTTCATATAACAGTAGCAAATCATTCCAAAATATTACAACATCACAGTTTAGTTGAATACTAGCATTAGATAAGTTAGCTCAATAGCTAGCTTAGTTCATAAGCTTTTTTCCTTTTACTACACCATGCTCTAATAATCTGCATTGTCCGCGATGAAAGTTTTGAGCTTGTTCTATGCTATTTTGAGATCACAAACTTAGCTGATACATGCTGTTAAGGTTCATTTAATAAAACTATTGCCTGTAACAACAGACACTGCCAAGTCTAGACTCCACATGAACAGCCAGAGGCAACAGTAGCAAAGCATGGAAAAACTCCTTAGGAATTAGGCTAAAATGGGGAACCCAGACAAGCAGATTATATTTATAAGAGTTTTTGCCCAGCTGAATAAAGTGAAAATTGAACCGTGATTATATTTGAGTCATAAGATCTTCACTGAAGTAGACTGCTCAGCTGATTGTGGAGCCTTGTATTTCCAGTGGAGGCAGTGGGGTGGGTTTCACCCTGAAACCAATGATCATCTCCACAGCTTTTTGTGTGTTTAGCTCCAGATTGTATGCTCCACACCATGACACTTGTCCTTGCACTTCATCCCCGTATATGGACTCGTTGTTGTTTGATATGAGACCAATCAGGGTAGTGTCATTTGCAAACTTAATACGTTTAACAGAGTGACTTTTCAAAGTGCAGGAATTAGTGTAAAGAGTGTAGAGCAGGGGAGAAAGCATTCAAACATGTGGAGCTCCAGTGCTGAGGGAGAAAGGGTCTGAGATGTGGTCACCCACCTTGATGTGTCGGTCAGGAAGTAGACCCAGAAGCAGACAGATGAGGGAACACTGAGCTGCCACAGTTTATCAAGGAGAAGCGAGACTTGTGTTCTCAATTACTGCATTACTTGTTACATAGAGGAGATTTCTAAACTGTGACACTGAGGGCCACAAACATCATGAACTTATGAAGAACTGCTTAACATTCATGTTAACATTATGACATGAATTCAAATATTGCTCTTGCAGTTCTTGCTATCTGTATGGTGACTATCTGTATGACCTGTGGTAGCCTAGCAGGTAAGGTATGGGACTATAGATGAGAAGGTCCAGGGTTCAAATCCCACCTCTGCCAAGCTGCCACTGTTGGGTCCTTGAGCAAGGCCCTTAACCCACAATTGCTTGGACTGTCAGATTGTATCACTTGTAAGTCTCTCTGGACGAGGGCGTCTGCTAAATGCTGTAAATGTAAATGTATGAAACTATGATTACTCACTCATGAAATATGTGATGAATTAATGCTGTTTCATGTACCCTTACAGTAAAGTGTTACCCTTTTTTTTAAACTATTTTAATATTTGCAATATATTTTGTTCCAGAAGATGCTCATTATTATTTATTTGTTTTTATGGATGAATCCCTGACAGGTATTCTTCCTTCAGACACAGCTAATTATAGCTGTTTGCAACATCCTAATGGGCCAGAGGGTCTCGAACCCAGGTCCCTGTGGTGGTGGACGGCTAACACATTAGTGCGTTCCACTTATTCGTGAAAGCAAATCTGGATTAGTAGTTAACCAGTGGCATTTTACTAAATCTGGAATACAGCAGTGACACCCATACATTAAACATCATCTTCAAATCAAAAATCTACACAAAATATAAAGCCATGTAGCACTGCATAACTGAATTATGCTGTTGTGTAGAAATACATGCAGAAGATGATGCAATACAAACCGGCTATTTTAAAGTCAACCTCAAAGTGAACTTTATTGTCATTCAGACTATACAAGGTGTGCACAGCTGAACGAGATTGCATTTCTCAAGCCTCCAATGTGCAAGTAGATGACCACACATAAGACAACAGGTACTGCAGACATACTAGCAAATTATTTTTTTAAAGCAATTCTTCATTGTTTTAAATTAAGTCATCAAATCACATCAGTGTTTTATATAATGATATATAAGGACATTAACATTATAAGGACATTACTTAGCTTCTGGTCTGCTCAATGTTGATTAGATTCACTGAGTTAGTGTTGACAGACAGCCCTTCAAGTTTTCATTTTTGAAACATTTTTAACTGAACATCTTTCAGTTAAAAACTAGCTGGATATTAGGATCTGAGCAAATGAGGGTGAAGTTAGTGGATGGGTTCAAAATGTAAAGTTTTAACATTTTACCTTTAATGTTAGACTGACACGAACAAAACCAACACAGACAAGGAAGGTACCATTTCTTGCTAGAAAACTACATGTGATCATCATGGTCTTATTATAAAATGTTGAGTTTTACATTCTTTTGACTTATTTTGCACCATAGCCTGTAATGTTTCACATACCCCCACTTAGAACACTTGCAGTCCTGAACCTGTATACCACCTATGGTCTAAAATAATGATTTTCAGACATGAATTCAGATACATACTTAGATATTTAAAATTTAACATCCGGAAACTGGTAACTCAACCAACAAAAGTACCATATTTTTCGGACCATAAAGCGCACCGGGTTATAAGGCGCGATATCAGTGATCGACTGCTAACGGATCTATGTTCATACATAAAGCGCACCGGGTTATAAGGCGCATTAAATGAAACAAAACTCTTAAGTTCCGTCGGAAGCTCAGTTTGGTCTTTACCTGGTGCAGGGCGTCTTCTTGCTTCCTCCACTTCCTACCATTGATTCGTTAATGTTGAATTCTCTCGCAGCTGCTCTATGTCCATGTTGTACTGCGTGACTGATCCGCTTCGAAAATGAATGAATGAATGCACGTACCCTAATGCTGAAGCACATACCGTATTACTCCGCGATGCTGCGCACTACGGTGGCTGTAAGCTTCGTAACTTACCAAGGCAGTGCTAAAACATTTTGACAGATTTATGAGCGCCGTGTACCATCTACAATCGGTTCTAGGTCAGAAAGCACAACCAGAATTAATTTCATACATTAGACGCACCGCATTTTAAGGCGCACGGGTGGTGGAGATGTAGTAAAAGCGCACTGTCGATTTTTGAGAAAATTAAAGGATTTTAAGTGCGCCTTATGGTCCGAAAAATACGGTAACTAAGTAAAATTTACTTATATTTAAAAAAACACATTTTCGTCATAAAAAAGAAATGTAAGTAAATGTATCACATTACTCCCCTGCTCTGATTAGAAGTAAATGCACTTCTCAAGCATTTAAGACAGAATTGGAGCTGTTACACAAATCTAAGGGCATACCAATTGTATCTGTTCACCATGGTGATATCTGTGCCTGTGGTCTGAGCACTGCACATTTATCTTTGTCTGGTATCATAGAGCGTATTCAGGACCTCAGGGCCCTACAGAGTGAGAATGCTGCGTGAAAACACACAGTCTGTGTTGGCAGAGAAGTGTGGAGGAGTGCATATTCAGTCTCTCTGCAGCTAAAGAGAAAAAAACGCACACATGTGCAGGCAAAGGAAGCCTATCTACCTTCTGGGGCTACACACCACACCATGAAAACCACTAAAACCAAGTGCTAAATAACAAAAAATTATAGCACAGAAAACACAGAGAATTTCCCGTGTCTCCAACTGTCGAATAGACATATACATACATATTCACCCACATTTCTGTCTAGAGCCCTAATCATATTTCAGCTCATTGTAAAGAGGCAGAAGAGGGAAATGCAGAGTGGGAGGGAGACGGCAAGAGAGAACAGGAGGGACCTGGAGGGAGGGAGAGAGACAGAAAGAGCTGATTGTATCAGCTCAGCATGTCTTGGCATCAACGCTTCTACTCAAGCCAGTGGATGAGTATAGAGTGCAGGTGTTATTAAGAATTGTGGGCTGATTGGGGTAAGTGTATAGAAGGTGTGCAACCAACCTATGAGCAAACCGAGATAAAATAATACCCTAAAACCAAATAACAAAAACCCAACTGAAATATAACAAAAGGTTTACACATGATCACCTTCAATCTGGTGAAAGCGTTTAAAATAACTTCACATATGCCTTTACAGATTTGTGGAGTTAACCATCTGTTTTTGTTTCCCCTCTTCTCGTTGATTGTGTTGGTACAGTCGTATGAAAAAGATTACTCAAATTATGGTGTTGATTTTCGAATGAGAAGAGGGTAACTGCATGGAACTACTGCAAATGCTAAAATTAAAAGTTTCAAACGTATGAAAAACTAACACAAAATGTTAGATCCCTGCAACCCTTAACTGGATGGTATAGAAAATGAATGAATGAATCTCTTAGGATGCACCACTCATGTGGCTTTTAAGGTATCAGAACTTATTGGACTTAATGGTGCATTCAAATTTTGCAGAGATGTCATATTTAAGTTTGTTTTGGAGGTTGTGTAAAACAATGCATTCAGAAATCACCACAGTGACCCAAATTTGAGTCTGAAACAACTGGCCTTGCTTGCTGTTGAAAAGAAGTAGTCAATGGCCTTGAGTTGAAAACTCATGAAAGCACTTAGTAAAGATTAGATTTTTATAAGAACATGTCAAAAATCAAAACTTCAATTGCAATCATTCTCTCTTGTTTGGCACCGTGGTTCTACTTTGCAGAAACTCCTTTGCCCATCGCACTTTTTCCTACATGCACAAGCAAGTCTGTTTTGGCATCCAACGCATGCTGCTGTTTTATTCTTTGCCAGCTACAAATGAAAATGATGAAGAATGTTACACCTGTTCTAAAAAAAACCGCTTGAATTTATTAGCACAAATAAAACTGAACAGGCTAGCTCCATGGTCCTGAATGCTGAGTTCAGCAGTCAGAGCAGGTCAGATTGTCAGGAAGAGTAAAGCTTTGCAAGTTATTGCATGCCCCTTTTCACCCCTCCTCCACCATAGGTATCTCTGCACCTGATAGCCCTGTTGGGCCTGGAGCATTTTTAAATCAATGCATGGCTGAGCAAATCTCAGATTTAAGTGCATGATTGGTAGATATGGACAAACTTTTGGAATAAACTGGTGTAAAGTGAAAGTTGATACAGAAGAGAATGTTTTACATCCATTTAGCTGGTTGGATGTACCTGGCTTACGGTATGTAAGAACAAAAACATTTTTACATGTTACTACATTAAAATGAGCAGCATGTGTTCATTTTATGGTTTATACGTTTGCACCAGTCATTCGGTGGTGCTAGCATGAGGAGTCGCACAACATTTGTGACTTGGGTTATTGGCTTATATTGTATCCTGTAAGTGCAGCGAGCTAAATACGGCAACACTCATGACCCGTGGTCGATAAACCACCAGTGAGCAACCCTCTTTAAAATGAATGAGGCCAATGCTAACCACTTTCTGTAATTGTTAAAATACCTCCCTGGCTCTTCGTTTTGCAAGCACATTTTTTAATCCAATAAATGCTCTGTTTGTTTTTTATTTAGTAGAGAATCTAAGGCTGCGCTTTCAAATATAATCTCCTCAAGGGGATGTGCCGGGCAGGCAAAACTTTTTGCTGTGCTCAGCTCAGTGGCGGGTGCAGGAGCAGCAGACAGGTTCATGCACAGGGTCATCTAAAGTTCAAATGGATTCAAGTTCTGAGCACTACTTTACTCCATACAGGAGGAGGCATGACTGCTTGGTTTGCCCCAGTGACTGAATGGTTTGTAATGAAGGAGTGACACCCACTTTCGGAGGCAACCTGGCGCACTGCCATAAATTCTTTTAATAGTACTGTACATTGACCTTTCAGTAGTACATTGGAGAGCAGAAGTAGCCTGAGATGATAACATTTCTAAATGTAATTCAGATGAGACAAAGTGCTGCAAGGCAGCATACATAGTTTTATTTTCTGTCCAGACTATCAAAAGAGACTATATAATGTGCTTTCTGGTCGTTGTTAAAAATGTGAAAAATGAGGACATTTCATCTTACAGTAGTGCTTGAAAGTTTGTGAACCCTTTAGAATGTTCTATATTTGTGCATAAATATGACCTAAAACATCATCAGATTTTCACACAAGTCCTAAAAGTAGATAAAGAGAACCCAGTTGATGTTGGTTTGTTTCCTCACATTAACTGTTCGCTTCAGGTCCTTCCACAACATTTTGA
>JAJAGP010003788.1:3900-64457 GCA_025084515.1 Ancistrus triradiatus | reverse complement strand
AAGAAGAAGAAGAAGAAGAAGAAGAAGAAGAACATGGCATAAGTACACATGGAATTGAGATGAAACAATCAGACAAGATAAAATAGAGTTTAAAGTGTATTTCTACAAGCAATGTATTACAATAAAAGTATGCATGATGACAGATTACAAAAAAACAAATAATAAATAAATAAGTAAGTAAACAAAGAAAAGTGAAACATAAACAAAAAATGAAAAAGCAAAACATTCTAATCCACATTTATATATTTTTGCCTATTTTATTTTACAGTTATTTATTGTTTTATTCATTCATTCAGTTTTATGTTGTATATTTTTAATTGCACTTGTAGAATTATACATTTATTTATTTATGTAATTATGTATCCTCCATATAGAAGAAGAGAACTACATTATATCCTGTGAGATGTACATATACAGTATGGCACATATACTACTACTGCTGCTCTTAAGGTGTAATAAGAAGAACAAGAAGAGGAAGAAGAAGAGTTTTGCAGTAGAAAATGCTAAAAAAATACATAATATTTAATCTGATTAAAAGTGCTATAAATGTAGATTTGATTTGATATGCAGAATGAGGTATTTACAGTAAAATTACCTGGAATAAGAAAGTACCAGTGCACTACATCAGTATATTGTGGTATTACAATCCAGTTACTTGTTGTAGGTTAATGACTTCACTCTAAATTAATGCCCGCGATACTGGTATCATTATAAACTTGCTCCTGTCACAAATACCCAACGATGCTGATAAGACATTAAATAACTAACAAAGAGTTTCTGACCTCAAATCCTTCTTTATGAAGCTCCAAACCATAATAGTAATAATTATTTTTAGTGGTTACAGAATTATATTTTACATTGACGTGTATTATTTCCAAAACCAGCACGTGACAGATGTACCATTATCTCTTTCTGAACAGATGAGTTTTCACCACGACTACAGTCTCCTCATGAAGAATGTGTGAATGGCAGAGTACAGCAGTGATATTTTGTGTTCCTAAAATGGTGCAGGCCTCCATTAACTGTAATGAATAGGTAAATGTTTGTGTAATTAATTTAGAGTATTTCTTTTAGTTCATATATAACAGATATAACAGTGAGAAATTATATACATCATTAAAACTTTGTAATCCCATATGTTAGTGATAAAGGTTGATTACTTAAAAACAAGCAATAAGAATATTATTAGACCAGCTTATTCATGTTATTTTATCTTTAATTCTGTATGTAACTTATGTAATAAATGTATGTGATAAACAATAAATGTAAATAAAAGATTTTTGCTGGTTAGTTTTTTTGCCACTGTTCTTTACTATGAAATATCTCAGTAGGTCACTGGATGTAAAAATGTCCTGAAATTTGACACTCAGTACCTCCCCAGTACTCAAAACATGCAAAAGGCAAGTGAAGACACAAATGCTAAATATCTAGGAAATGTGTTCATGCAAACTAGAATCTGTGCAAAACAGGAGACATCGTACTAACAAACCACAGCTCAGGAAAGTTACCTCATTATGAGATGTGGCAGAGGTATGCAAGTTCTTTACTAAAGTAAAAGTACTACTAATCTGATAAAAATCTGACTAATCTGAAAAAATAAAGTAAATTCCTTTACAAAGACATTCAAACCCATTTTTTGACACAGGATGTCCTTTACTGAGGGTAAGTGGTACAGATCCATGATGGCTCTTCTTTTAAACACTCCATGGTGTAAATATAGGTTATTGTTTTATGTATTGTTTTAGATTGACCTTGTATTATAGTGTTTTATATATGTCATATTGCTTTAGGGTTTCAGCCTATATTACAGGATACTTATGAGCAATTCACAGGAAAGTACAGGTTACAAAGCAACGCTTCAAATTACAGCCCACACAGCCTATATGACAGGGTACTTATGAGCTAGTTACAGAGGTACTAACACTTAGGGCTAAGGTACTCTTCCATTTATAGAACGTTTTATTTCATAACATTTCTGAACACACTCCATCTAAAGCATACTTATGTTTAGATGTACGATGAATTCAATAACAGTTGCATTCCTTATTTATAAAATGATATCTTGTAACGCCGACTGGAAGCAGGAGACAGACGCAGACTGTGGAGTGCGATCGGAGGCTTTTATTCAGCAAGTCACAAAGAGATAGTAGGAGCTAGGTAACTAGGTCAGGAACCTTGTCGTGTAGCGGTGTGTATGTTGGTGAGTGTTTATGTATGGTAAGGAGGAAGTCCGGAATGTGGAACAGGTGCAGGTGATGAGTAGGTGGGTGAGGAAGAGCGAGGCAGGTTGCTTGGATCGGGAGCGGCACTGGAAGGGGGCATGACAGTACCCCCCCTTGAAGGACTCGTACTGGCAGGAGCGCGGCGGGAGTCGGAGGACCGGAGGAGAGAGGAGGACTTGCGCGGGCGACCGCGCGGTCTGGGTGCCGGTCGGTCGGGACGAGCGGCGTGGAAGTCCTGGGTGAGAAGGGGATCCAGGACGTCCTTTGCGTCCACCCAGCTGTTCTCCTCGGGGCCGTAGCCTTCCCACTCCACCAGATACTGGAGACGCGTACCGCGCCGGCGAGAGTCCAGGAAGCGATGGACCGTGTAGGTGGAAGCCTCCAGCGGGTCAGCTGGCGGAGGCTGGTCAGCTGGTGAGGATTCCGCCAGCGGACCGGGGACCCAGGGCTTCAGGTGCGCCACATGAAAGGTTGGAGAGATGCGTACATGAACAGGCAGTTGCAAACGATAGGTAACGTCATTAACACGGTGAGTTATCTTATAAGGACCCAGGAAACGAGGAGAAAAAGGGGTACTTTCCTGTGGATTGCGCAGTCCCCGGATCGACAGCCAGACACGGTCTCCTGGTTGGTAGACTGGAGCAGCGCGGCGGTGCTGGTCGGCGTGTCTTTTGTAGCGGCGGATGGCCTTGACGATGTTATGATGGACCTGGCACCAGATGTCTTCGCTGCGTTAAACCAATCGTCGACGGCCGGGTAGTCTGAGGGCGAGAAGTCCCAAGGCACGAAAGGGGGCTGGAAGCCCAGGACGCACTGGAATGGCGAGAGTCCGGTGGAGGAGTGACGGAGAGAGTTCTGGGCTATTTCAGCCCATGGGAGAAACTGAGCCCAATCGTGTGGGTTGTGGAGGCAGTAGCACCTGAGGAATTTTTTTAGTTCCTGGTTGACTCGCTTGCACTGGCTGTTGGTTTGTGGATGGTAGCCTGAGGAAAGGCTGACGGAGGCTCCCAACTTTGCCATGAAAGCGCGCCACACCGCTGGGGAGAACTGGGGTCCGCGGTCTGACAGGACATCCTCCGGGATGCCGAAGACGTGCTCAAACAGCAGTTCCGCTGTCTGTAGTGCGGAGGGGATCTTAGGCAGAGGGATGAAGCGCACCGCGCGGGAGAAGCGGTCGACCACGGAGAGAATGGCAGTGAACCCTTGGGAGAGAGGAAGATCCGTGGTAAAATTGAGCGCTATGTGCGACCAGGGTCGATCCGGCACGGGCAATGGATGAAGCAGGCCCGAGGGGAGAGTGCGAGGGGTCTTGGCCTGTGCGCACATGCTGCAGGATGACACAAAGTGGTGCACATCCTTGCGCATATTTTCCCACCAGTAACGCGCCGTCAGGAGCTGATGGGCGTGAGTCTCACCGGGATGGCCAGAACATAGAGAGAGGTGAGCCCAGGCGAGGAGGCGGTTGCGGAGAGGAGGGCACGAACTTCTTGTCTGGCGGGCATTTGGGCGGAACGCGCACTTGGGAGAGCCTGTCATCCAGCTGGTGCAAGAAGCCGGGAGAATGAGCGTGGGTGTTTCTGGGGCAACTGGCTCAAGATCGAGGCTGCGGGACAGGGCGTCAGCCTTGACGTTCTTTGTCCCCGGGCGGTAGATGATAGAAAACGAGAAAGCGGGAGAAGAAGAGAGACCAACGGGCCTGACGAGTGTTGAGGCGCTTGACTGAATGGAGGTATTCCAGGTTTTTGTGATCGGTGAGGATAGTGAAGGAGTGTTTGGAGCCCTCAAGCCAGTGCCTCCATTCTTCCAGGGCCAGCTTGATGGCCAGCAGTTCGCGGTCCCCCACGTCATAGTTGCGCTCAGCCGGGGTGAGTTTGTGTGAAAAAAAGGCGATGGGTCGCAACTTGGGCGGATCCCCAAGACGCTGAGAGAGGGCGGCACCAACCCCCACAGACAAGGCGACGACCTCCAGGACGAAGGGGCACTCGGGATGTCCCAAAACGGGAGCACAGGTGAAGGCGGTTTTGAGCACGCAGAAGGCCCGCTCAGCTTCCTGAGACCAGCGGAGAGAGCCCCGCAGAAGTGCGGTGAGGGGCGCCACCGTGCGGCTGAAGTTTCTGATGAAGCGGCGATAGAAGTTCGCGAAACCCAGGAACCACTGCAGCTGCTTGATGGAGGTTGGTGTGGGCCAGGAGAGAATGGCGGAGAGGTTGGAGCTGTCCATAGCCCCCCCGGACGGGGAGATAACATAGCCCAGATAATGCACAGATTGAGAGTGGAACTCACATTTTTCCACCTTCACACGGAGATGGTGGAGCTGGAGCCTCTCGAGCACCTGGCAGACATGTGAGACGTGAGTGGCAAAATCCGGTGAGTAAACCAGGATGTTGTCTAGATAGACAATGACGAAGCGGCCCAACATGTCCCGGAGCACGTCGTTAATAAATGCCTGGAAGAATGACGGCCGAAGGGCATCACCAGGTATTCGTAGTGGCCAGTGCTGGTGCTGAAGGCGGTTTTCCACTCGTCGCCCTCTCTGACACGGACCAGGTTGTAAGCATTCTTAAGGTCCAATTTGGTGTACCAGTGGGCTGTGCGGAGCTGTTCGAGGGATGAGGGCACCAGTGGGAGCGGATAGGCGTACCTGCGGGTGATTCGGTTGAGTTCTCGGTAATCTATGCAGGGCCTGAGGCCGCCGTCTCACTTGGGCACAAAAAAGAACCCCGCCAAGATGGGGGAGGTGGATGGGCGAATGAAGCCGAGGTCGAGGTATTCCGTGAAATATTCCGACATGGACTGTTCTTCGGCCGCCGAGAGAGGGTATAGACAAGACTTGGGCAGCGGGGCGCCCGGAATGAGGTCGATAGCACAGTCGTAGGAGCGATGCGGAGGAAGAGGAGGAGGCGAGCCCGACGCAAAGATCGAGGCCAGATCCTTGTACTCGTCGGGTATGTTGTCCAGAAGAGATGCGGGTTCCGAGAGAGGGTTGACCTGAAGAGCGGGACGGAGCAGGCAGTGATCTTGGCACCACGGTGACCAGTGGATGAGTTCCCGGGCAGACCATGAGATGAGAGGGTCGTGACGGCGAAGCCAAGGAAGCCCAAGGATGACGGGGTAGGTGAGAGAGCTTACGGGAAGCAGAGAGATGGACTCCTGGTGGGTGGCACTGGTGAGGAGGCAGAGAGGAGCAGTGATGCGAGTGAGCAGCCCTGGTCCGAGCGGACGTCCGTCTGCCGCTGTGATCCGGCGTCCGGCCGGGAGAGTAGAGCAGGGGATCTTCCATTTGGTGACAAGTTATTCGGAGATGAAGTTTCCCTGGGCACCGGAGTCGATCAGTGCTACGAGAGAGACGTCGGCGTGAGCGAGCCGCAAGAGAACCGGCAGAGTAAATGAGGAGTCAAGAGGGAGTCGACTCACCCGGGGTGTGTGTGCCGGATCCCTGGCACGTGTGTCCAGCGGGTGGAGCGAGGTCACAGGCGGGACGGAGATCGCGATCCGAGCCGCAGTAACAGCAGAGGCCTTGCTCGAATCGGCGACGGCATTCTTCAGAAGAAAGGTGCGTGCAAGCAAGCTCCATGGGTTCCGCTGGAGGCGACGAATCACGAGAGTCAGAAAAGGAAACCCGGGGAGCGGGACGAGGAGCGGAGGTTGATCGAGGAACGAGGAGCTGGTCCAGGCGAATGGTGAGGGTGATGAGTTCCTCCAGAGATAGGTTGAGGTCACGCTCGGCCAGTTCTCTCCTGAGTTCGAGACGCAGGCCTTGATGGAAAGCGGAGAACAGAGCAGGAGTGTTCCATCCAATTTGAGCCGCCAGGGTGCGGAAGTGAAGAACGTAGTCGGCGGCAGAGTGGCGCCCCCACCCGTAAAGTGAGCAAGACGTCTCCAGTAGACCTTCCCTCGCGAGGATGCTGAAACACAGCGCGGAAAGCAGTAATAAAACGCTCGTAATCGCGGGCCTCCTTACCTTGTTGGGTCCAGATGCCGGTGGCCCAATCCAAGGCTCGACCAGAAAGGAGGGATACTACCAGGGCGATGCAAGCTGCGTCGGATTCCGGCGGAGAGTGAGCGAAGTATAGATTCCCTGGTAGAGCGATTCTGTATGCGGCGTGTGGTGCCCGTGGCAGGCTGGGAGGAAGCGGAACTGAGGCCGATGGTACCGTGGCGGAGGCGGGCGGCGCTAGCTGGGACACACGTTGAGTGAGATCACTAACCGAGGGAACCAGCGCGTTGAGCGATCGCTGGTTGTCCGCCAACAAGGAAACCGCCTGAGCCACTTCCTTTAGCTGAGAGCGGAGTTCGGCGAGCTGCTCCGCCATGGTTGGGGTAAGTTCGGTACCACTAGCTGCTGTCTCCATGTTCGGGCTACACGAACTGTAACGCCGACTGGAAGCAGGAGACAGACGCAGACTGTGGAGTGCGATCGGAGGCTTTTATTCAGCAAGTCACAAAGAGATAGTAGGAGCTAGGTAACTAGGTCAGGAACCTTGTCGTGTAGCGGTGTGTATGTGGGTGAGTGGTGTTTATGTATGGTAGGGAGGAAGTCCGGAATGTGGAACAGGTGCAGGTGATCAGTAGGTGGGTGAGGAAGAGCGAGGCAGGTTGCTTGGATCGAGAGCGGCACTGGAAGGGGGCGTGACATATCTACATTATTCAGCAAATAATCACTTCTACTGTTGTCACGACTGCGGTGTTCCGCACCACGACAGCGGAGGGAGCTATCACCCGAATTTTAAAGAATTTTATATATACGTGCCAAGTTCAAACATGCTTTGCGAGGTCTTGTATGTTCTTTGGCCGCGATTCTGAGCGTTATTTCGATTAGTTATGTGTATATGATTATTGACTTCCCGGCTTCCGAGTTCGCTGTTCCCTCTTGGTATGTTCATCGCGATCATGTTACATTTCTGGTTCTCCACTCTGGACTGTATACAGCTTATGATTTTCGGATCTTGTGAATAAACCTGCACCTGATTCCTACTCAGCCTGTACGCATCGGGTTTGGAATATCAACTCAACAAGCAGGAGCAGAAGATGGTGGAGATCACCTGACTCGTGCAGGAACTCCTTCTTTGCACGGCTCAACACCAATCCCTCCAGCACCGCGCCACCCCCCACCGGAGGAGCGTCGTCGGCAGTGGTCTCGCCCAGGTCAGCACCCACACCTGTGCACGTGGCTCTCCCTGAATGGTATGATGGCTCTTTACACACGTGCAAAGAATTCTTGATGAAGTGTAGCATCTATATTGAACACCACCCTGAACAATTTGTCGCGAGTCGGACAAAATGCATTTTGTGATTTCGTTGTTAACAGGCAAAGTTAAGCAGTGGGCTTGTGGACGCAGAGCAGCAACGCGTTAACCTCTGAGGAACGATTTTATTCCCATTTCAAAAGATGTTCGACCACCCGGCAGCAGGACGCGACGTGGGCACGACTCTCTGTGCTCTCAAACAGGGAAAACATAAGGCAGCCGAATACACCCTTGAGTTCTCAACGGTGGCAGCAGGGAGCTGTTGGAATGAACCTGCGCTCCCCACTATCTTTAAGAAGGGACTCCGACTCGAGCTGCGAGCAGAAATGGCTGTCCGCGGTGCCACCTTGGGCCTGGCCGCCTTCATCATCATCCTCGATAACCTACTATGGGAGAACAAATCCAACCGCTCGCGCCACACCGAGGGTATGCTGTACGATGCCGAAGACCTAGGACCTGAACCTATGGAGGTGGGTAAGACGCACCTCATTACACGAGAAAGGCATAGACACCTCCAGAACCGCTTATGCCTGTAGGGAGAAGGATGGACATCATGCCCACAACAGCAAAGGGGGCACTGGGTCAGTGGTGAGTGACCTTATCCGACCCAGCATAAATTCTAACATGTATGTATGCATGTCTTCTGTATGCATGTCAAGGTTCAGCTGTGCTTGGGTTCAGGCTCTGCTTTCTTGTCAGCCCTCATAGACTCGGGAGCAGTGGGGAATTTTCTCTACTCGGGCGTGGTCCACAGGTTCCAGATTCCTGTTTGGGAGACGGAAACCCCCCTAACACTCAGAGCCATAGACGGTCGAGTTCTGGGTAGGAGAACAGTGCGGGAACACACCCAGTGTCTCAATTTCTGAACAGGGCTACTTCATGAAGAGCGCATCTCCTTCTATGTCATCTCTGCCCCGCATCATGACATCATCCTGGGACACCCATAGTTGGTAATGCTTCAACCAAGCATCTCTTGGAGCCATGGGGTGATTACTAGGTGGGGATAATGATGCTTCACCTCCTGTATGACCCTATCTGTAAAGCGACCCAGGTGGAGAGCCCCAACTCAGGGAGGACCAGGGAGGTTCCGCCCTGCTACGCGGACCTTGCTGAGGTGTTCTCCGAACAGAGAGCCAGTGAACTTCCTCCACACAGTCCTGGAGATTGTGCCATCGACCTTCTGCCTGGCACCACGCCCCCCAGAAGTAGGATTCATCCCCTCTCGAGAGTGGAATCAGAAGCTTTGGAAAAATATGTGGAGGAAGCCCTGAGGTTGGGTACATACGTCCCTCCAAATCACCCGCCGCCGCCAGTTTTTATTTGATCAGAAAAAGGATGGTGGTGTCAGACCTTGCACTGATTACCATGGTTTTAACACCATCACTGTTAAATACAAGTACCCACTTCCCCTGGTCCCCACAGCTCTGGAGCAGCTGAGAGGCGCGACCATCTTCACAAAACTCAACCTGCGCAGTGCTTACAACCTGATCTGAATACGTCAGGGCGATGAGTGGAAGACCGCCTTTGTGACCACCAGAGGGCACTACAAGTACATGCTGTTCGGACTAGCCAATGCCCCATCCATTTTCCAGGCCTTCATTAATGAGGTACTAAGGGAAATGATCAATCGCTGGGCAATAGTCTATATTGATGATATTTTAATCTACTCATGCACATACAGCATGTACGACTAGTGCGCAGACGGCTGCTTGAACATAGACTATTTGTTAAGGCAGAAAAATGTAAATTCCATGTTGCCTTGATTTAAATTCCTGTGTTACGACAAAAGTACGCGTGGGGTCCGTATGGATGAGAGCAAGGTACAGGCGGTAATTAATTGGCCCAGACCCACTACTATAAAGGAGCTACAAAAGTTCCTCGGCTTTGCAAAGTTTTACAGACGTTTTATTAGGGGTTTTAGCAGTGAGGCTGCCCCCCTCACTTCACTACTAAAGGGTGGAAGCAAGAGATTTTTATGGTCCCCTACCACGGAAGCTGCATTCCAGGCTCTCAAGGACAAATTCACCTCGGCCATGGAGTATTTGAAGTCCGCCAAACCGCTCAACCCTAGGCAAGCCAGGTTGGCTATGTTTTTTACTCGATTTGACTTTACAGTTTCTTATTGCACAGGGCCCAAGAACAAGAATCCGGGTGCGTTATTCCAAAGTCACTCGCCTTCTCTCCAAGCTGTGTTCCGGCAGTTCCAGCCCCACACATGATGTTCATCCGCTGTAGCTCCACCCAAGCTCCTTCCGTCATCAGCTCCAGCCCCACCATACCCAGGCCACTTAATGCTGATGTGCATACTTCACATTTTATTCGAACTTTGACTCCATGACTTTAGTTTCGCTCTTAGATTTATCATCTATGCCGCCCAAGAAGGTTGGGTCCCTTTTTGAGTCTTGGTCCTCCCAAGATTTCTTCCTATAACACTCAGGGAGTTTTTCCTTGCCACTGTCGCCCCTAGGCTTGCTGAATTTGGGATTGGACGTAGTTATTAGGAGATAATCTAAACTTGTAAAGTTGCTTTGAGACAATGCTCCATTGTAAAAAGCGCTATATAAATAGATCTGACTTGACTTGACTTGACTAATAGCCGAGTGCCTGTTTCACAATGTATTTAGATTTTGCGGTATACCTGAAGATATAGTATCAGATCGGGATACACAGTTCACATCACGAGTGTGGAAAGAATTTTGCCGTGTCCTTGAAATTAGTGTAAGTTTAACTTCTGGTTACCATCCGGAATCTAATGGGCAAACCAAACGTCTGAATCAGGAAATAGGGAGGTTTCTGAGGACGTACTGTGCTAAGTCCCAACACGATTGGGCTTAATATATACCTTGGGTGGAGTACGCGCAAAACTCCTTGAATAATTCTGCCACTGTATTAACATCTTTCCAGTTTGTTTTAGGCTACCAACTGCCTTTATTCCCATTTTCTGGTTCCCCCTCTGATGTAACCGCAGTAGATGACTGAATCAGGTGCAGTGAACAAACCTGGAAGTAAGCTCATGTTAGGTTACAACGAGCTGTGCTTCGACAATGCCTATAAGCCAACCGGTGCCGATGCCAGGTTCAAGCCTTCCGGCCAGGACAGAAGGCATGGCTGTCCACCTGAGACCTGAAGCTGCGGTTACCAAGTAAGAAACTAAGTCCCAAATCCATAGGTCTATTCAAGGTCCTTACACAGATCAATCCTATAGCCTACAAGTAATAATTACCTGCATCATACCGCATAGCTCCAACATTTTATGCTTCTCTGTTAAAACCCATGATCTCCTCCTCCCAGACACTGCCGAAGTCGACTGAACCCCCTCTGACTTTGGACGTGGACAGCGCTCTCGCATACAGCATCAAGAGGCTGTTGGATTCTAGGCGGTGAGCTGGACAGATCCACTACTTGGTGGATTGGGAGGGATACGGTCCTGAGGAGAGGTCGTGGGTACCAGCGAACGACATACTCGACCCCTCCCTCATCGTGACATCCCACCAAGAACATCCTGGTCATCCAGCGCCCAGGCCCAGAGGGCGTCCCAAGAAAAGAAAGTCCCAGCCAGCGAGAGCCGCCCATCAGGACAGCGGTGGAGTCCATGCCACAATACCCGAATTTTATAGGCTGCCACTTCCGCAGGCGGCCATCTTTGGCTCTATATATACGCGGCAAGTTCAAACACGCGTTGCGAGGTCTTGTATGTTCTTTGGCTGCGATTCTGAGCGTTATTTTGATTAGTTGTGCATATATGGTTATTGACTTTCGCTTTGTACTTCCTGGATTCCAAGTTCGCTGTCCCCTGTTGCTTTGTTCACCGCGATCGTGTTACATTTCTGGTTCTCAACTCTGGACTGTATACAGCTTACGATTTTCAGAGCTTGTGAATAAACCTGCACCTGATTCCTACTCAGATTGTGCACGTCGTTACAACTATCATACATTTAAGTAATTTTTGTAGGTCTATAATTACACTTAGAAGTACAATGGAGTTGGGATTGTAGCTGTGTCTTATTTGTAAAATGTTTGCAAGATACTTATCTAATATCATCCCCTTACTCTGTACGTATTTTTTTATTATGCCTACTTAAGAGGTAATTACTCCATACTTACTAGGTACTTAGGCTGTAATTAGTATGTGGTTATTTAAAGTGTCACCAAAATATTATTTAGTCATTGAATATACCTCTAATATTCATCACAGAAATAGAATTAACTGTCACACGGACATTGATAAATCTCTGGTGTCTAGTTAATAAAAACAGTGTAAAGTTTATACAGCTTTTTTGGCAGTAGAATGATACTGAATGTTAAAAAGTGTTAGAAAGATTTCATAAGATGTATATTCTCAGAGCTCCAACTCTGGACATGCCGCTCAAACCTGCAAGATAGTTTCGGATTATTTGATGCTTTAAAAATGTAATGCCTGTGGAGGTGTACCTGTTTCTCAAGAACACCTCCAAATTCGTGACGTGCTGTCAGGGTGCGTGCCCTGCCCCCGGTTTTTTCGGTTATTCACGGTGTTTGGTGGGCACGGACTTCATTTCCCACACTTCGCTGTGAGATCCAAGATGGCCGCACCCTTGCATTTTCACCGGCTGCGTTGTGTGGTCTTGTGACATTTTTATTGGTTATTTTCGTTTAATTGCTCCCACGCAGCTGCATTAGATGTGTATCCGTTGCCTTTGCGGATGTTACTGTTGTGTTTTCATGCCAAGCCTTGTTATGTATCTGTGCTAAGCTACGTTAGCGCCACGCACTTTCAGGGCCATGCCACACCACGCCACATAAGCCGTAGGCTTTATTTTTGTCCTTGTTCCCTGGATAATCTCCTTTGGACTGTTGTTTTTGTTGCAGCCGCTTTGGGGCTTATACCAAGAACAGTTAGCCTAGCCGTGGCTAAGGGTTGTTTCCTTTGGATTTCATTTCGACTACTATGCCAGGTTTCTGTTTGCTGTGTTTTACCTTAGTTCAGTATATTGCTTAGTTTGTTTTCGGCTCCCATGCCAGGTTTTATTTTCGGTATTACATTCTGAGTTATTGTCTTATGCTCATACTGAGTTATTTGCTACCTTTTGTGAGAAGATAATAAACATGGTTTACTTTTTTTCCAACTGGGACCTGCGGCCTCGTCTGCCTTTGTCCACGCCCATTCATACAGTATGACATTTTTTTTAAGAGCACTAGTGTAACAAGCGGGACGACCAGGAGAGATGTGTGCAGAGTCCAGTGCAAAGTGAAATTTTTTATGAAAATACAAGCAGCTAACGTAAAAGAACCAAAAACAACCTGAACGATAACAGGAACGCAACAACTGTGAGCAATACCTGGGCAAACACAAAACAAGTGTGAGCGCTAGGACCGCTCGTAAGTACCGAAGCAACAACACAGTGGACAGAGAGCAAAACAAGGATGAATCCGGGACAGAGGAACCAAGGAACCAAGGAACAGAGACCGCTCGGTTTGCCTGGGTGGAATCGAAACAATACTTCGCAATGTGAGTCCCAAACTGCCGACATAGAAGCATTTGACATAGGCATAGGGGCCAGCCTCTCCCAATGCACTGGGCAGAATAAGAAACTCCACCCTTGTGAATACTTTTCATGAAACTACCCCATTGGTGACCGGGAGTTGCTAGCCATCAAGCTGGATCTCTAGGAGTGGCGGCACTGGCAGGAAGGGGCCAAGCACTTCTTCCTGGTCTGGATCAACCCAAAGAACCTGACCTACATCCAGCAGGCAAAACAGCTTAACGCCTACTAGGCCCATTGGTCTCTGTTCTTAGGTCAATTCAGCCTCACCCTGTCTTACCGGCCAGGTTCTAAAAACACCAAGCCTGACACCCTGCCCAGACAATGAAACCCACCTAAGGCTGATTTCTCACTGGAGCCAGTCCGCCCGGCACCCCAGGTAGTTGCTGCCCTCACCTGGGGAATTTAGTGGGTGGTAACCAATGCCCAGTGAGGTGAACACAATCCAGGGAATGAACCCCCGAGCTGGAAGTCCTGCCCATAGGAAGGAAGTCCCTGTTTGAATGCCAATTCGGCTTTCTGGTCCCATCTGTCTCGCAGTTCATCCAGCACTGCCAATGAGCTTGGCTAAGGTGAGGACATCCCTCAGGCAGAATGTGGAGACCATGCAGCACCGGGCAGACCTCAAACGCTCCTTCCTATCGGCCCAGACAGCAGGTGTGGCTGTCCTTGCAGGACCTTCCCCTCAGAGGGGAGTCCAGCAAGCTGCCTCTGAGTTACATGGAACCATTCAAGTTGGTGCGGCGGATCAATCCAGTCATCTACCAGCTGGAGGTCTCTCCGGCCATGAAGGTTCACCCCACCTTTTACGTGTCCCACCTCAAACTCTTCCTCTGCCAAGGTACTGCTCCAGCCAGCCAACCACCGACCCCTCGCTTAGTCCAAGGGTCCCCAGCTTATAGCATCCATCAGCTGCTGGACTCCCATTGAGTGCAAGGCAGCACACAGTACCTCATTGAAGGGAGGGATTTGGGCCTGAGGAATGATCATGGGTCCCAGCATATCAGTCCTGGACCGTGAAGTCATCCAGGAATTTCGGAGAAACCGGGCCGCAGGGACATCAGGAGCCGGGGGTACTATTAGGAAACATGCATTTCCACAGCCCGATGCCGGAAGGGAACCACGATGGTGGTCCACAACATGCACACACCAAAAGGGCCCGGCTAGCGCACCCGCTGGAGTCAGCTCTCACACTCCGTCCACAACTCCAGTGTTTGTGAGTGCGTATTTAGCAATCAGGTATGGTATTTCACCCAGTTTTCACTATTTCTTGCAGATGCTGCACTGCTTTCAGCGTCGTTCGTTTGTTTGCCCTTCCATCGCACTGCACACGCCCAGACCACTTCATTCATTTTCGGAGCTGAGGCCAAACTCTCCTGACTCAGCTCCCGTGAGCGACGCTTTTGTTTCCTCCCCACGCTTGCCATATCGCTATTCGGCATTGTCAGTGGCTGTTTAGTTCTCTCGTTTTTTAATCGCCCTTTCATGGCGTTACTCCCTGCTCCTTATTATTTCCCATTTTACTCCGCTGCCTTGCTTTTGAGTCTGCTCCGCACAGCCCTTTTGTTTGCCCTTTCTCTTCTGCATTCCCCCAACCGCCATTTGGCTCAACGGATACTTGTCCGACCCTTACGCCAGTGATCGGAGTTCAATTTCTGCTGTCAGCTCTTCAGGCTGACATTTGGCTTTTGTTCTGTGTGCTTCATTTACACACACACACACACACACACACACACACACACACACACACACACACACACACACTCGTCCCATTGGCTGGCTAATTACTTTCAGTTCACTGCACTTGGGTCACAATGCACCTAACATCACAAGGTAACAGTGAGAAATTGTATACATCATTAAAACTATGTAATCAGATATGTTAGTGATAATGGTTATAGATTAACTTGATTATTTAAAAACAAGCCATAATAATATTATTAGATCAGCTTATTTATGTCATTTGATCTTTATTCTTGTATGTAACTTATGTAATAAATGTATGTGATAAAAATACATCTAAGTAAAAAAAAAACATTTAACTTTTGCTACTGAAATATCTCAGTAGGTCTCTTGATGTAAAATTGTTCTGAAATTTTACACTCAGTACCTTTTCCAGTTCTCAAAACATATGCAAAAAGCAAGTGGAGACACAAACACTAATTATCTATGAAATGTGTGCATGCAAACTAGCATCTGTGCAAAACAGGAGACATCGTACCTACAACCAAAGTTCTTAGTCATTGGAAACAGACTGTGTTCATAGGCAAAACCATACAGAAGAAGTAGACGAGAGTCTAAACTAGAACAAACTGTCACAAATAGAGGAGCATGTGAAACTAATTATAAACTAGATAAATAAGTCTTACTAATAGAACGAAAACATTGATTTGCCAAGAATGGACATATCTATAAAAAGTACCTAACAACACTTTCACGCCCTCTTATGGTAAGACCGAGTGCCTAATCAGACCACACCTGTAATCATTCATATCCAGGTACCCGCCAGAGAGAGAACTGCGTGCCGAGTACATAATAAAACCATTACACTTCTACTTACATCCATCTCTGTATCTTCTTTGTTTACACTTGTGTGAGAGTGTGACACCTAAACACTTGCTTCTAGAGGCTGGAAGAAAAATGCTAGTGGCCTCTCCTTCAGCTTTTAAAATTTAAGCCGGGGAAGTAAATAGGTGATGTCACTTTTCTGTAAGGGAAATGAGTGCCAAATGAGACAAATGTAAACAAAACTAAATCAAGAAGAAATGCCTTTAGAAATAGTTTTAGTTGCTTAGAACTTACCCTGAGTTCCTTTGTGACCTCATGGTCACAACCTATTGTTGTGAAGATCAGACTTTAATTTGCTATAAAAGCAAACTATATTTCAGAATGTCATACCTCTAAAACTAATTTGCCTTTTTTAGCACTATTGTCTTGACTGCGTTATGTCTGATTCTGTTTTGCATGTGTTTTAAATGGGGTGTGATGAGCTTGACTCTAGAGGAGAAGAGACACAGCCTACGGAGCTCAGTCTCATCACAGCGAAGATGGAGTCATCCTTCCTTATTTCTCTCCTGCTGGTTCTTTGTGAGATGGCTGTAGGAAGAAGAGAATATATTTATGTTCCCACTGCCATGAATTGGGCCGATGCTCAGAAGTACTGTAGACAAAGGTACACGGATCTGGCTTCTGTTAATACTGAAGCAGAACACCAGAGAATGAAATCTCCAAACTGGAATTCAGCTTGGATTTGGATTGGACTGAACATAAATCTATCCTCCGGTCTTTGGCAATGGTCTAATGGAGAAGGAGTTTCTTTCCAAAAGTGGCATTATGGAGAGCCTAATAACTATACTGGGACTGAGAACTGTGCGGCTTTAATAACATGGGGCTGGGCTGATTTGGATTGTGATCATCATTTGCCTTTCACTTGTGAGATTAACAGATTGATCCTGGTGAGGGAGAACAAGTCGTGGTACGAGGCACTCAAATACTGCACTAGGAACTACTTTGGTTTGGCCAGCCTGACCTCTGAAGACCAGCTGGCCAGGTTACAAAATGTGACGGCACAATCCCAGACACTCAGTGTTTGGACAGGTCTGCGATTCCTGGATGGAAAATGGTTCTGGTCCGACACAGAGCCGCTGGAGAATATCACTCTGCCCTCATGCCCAGCCCGACCCTACCTCTGTGGAGCTCGCAACCTCAACGTGAGCCAATGGGAAAACGAGGACTGCAACAAAAAGCTCAATTTCATCTGTTACTAAAGGTAATATGACACAACTAATACTCAGGAAAAGTCTAATTAATCATTTGGTCATTTTATCTTATTGGCCTTAATTTGGCCGAAACACAGCTTCCAATGCAACCTCGAACTGTGTGGAGACCCCCCCATGACCCTGTGGGTTTCTTGCAATTTCCCTTCATATTAAGATAAGATAGCATAAGACAAGATTAGGTAGGGTAAGATAAGAAAATATAGGATAAGAAAAGTTACTATAGGACAAGATATGAAAATATAAGATAAGATAGAATAAAGTAAGATGAAACAACATAAAATATGATAGATAGATAAAATAATATAACATAATAGAGCATAGCATCTGTAGAAAACCTAAGACTACACTTTAATTGGATTAATTTTGATTAATAAAAAGGGGCACCACCAAATCGTTTCATTTCCTGGTAGATTCGGGAACCAGTTAAAAAGGGAACAACAAGCTTGATCAGTCTAGGTCTGAAGAGTGAATTCAAAGTTGTATTTCGCGACCTTTGAATGAATGAACTCTCACACCAGGTGGCAAATTCAAAAGGTTTATAAACAAGTTTATTAATTGCAAAACAAGGCAATACCAACAGATTATCTAATGTAATAAAGAGTGTATCACAGTTAGAATCATAAAATGACGATGAACATGTATATATCACAGTATGGGAAACAGGGAATAATGGCAAGCGTACATATCACAGTAATTAAAAATCAGAAACCAAGATGACTCTATGTAACTTATCGGTCGCGCAATAATTACCAACGTTGCAATGTTACGGGTAATCTTAATTACGTTGAATGTGAATAGTATGGTAGAAGCTACTTAGGCATGGATAAGTCTGTGTTGAAGCGTGTTTTTAAGGTCAAAACGCAATGTTATGAGAATCAGGGACCCAGATAAGCCATAACAGCGGTACTTGCCGGTTGGTTTGCGAGGGCTCACGCGAAGGAGATGGAACGGAACCGGGCCTCTGCCTGTCGTCAGACGTCACACGGGGTAATGGAAGCGATCCAATCTTCAGACTCTGATGCCCCTGTTCTTTGGACTCTGGAAGATCTTGGCAATTAGCCTTCGGTCCGTGGAAGCACAGATGTGTTGAGGGCCTCGCTCTGGTTTGGCTTTCTTCCCAGCTGTTGGTGATCCGGGGTCTCTGACCTCGACTTGCGTGCGTGCGACTTGGATTCTGTCTTGGCCACAGATAAAGGTGGAGTCGAACACGTTCTAGCACCACGAGCTTCAACAAAAACTTGGAAAACTTGTATGGTACGAAAATGGCAGAGCATGAAGTAGATCTTGGCTGGCTGGTCTTTCAACTATCTTCTAATTCGGCAATACCGAACTACTTAAGATTGCTGGGCACAGGAAACTTAAAATAAACACGAAAACTTGAGCAAAACGAATAACAAAAGTGCTGCAAAAAGAAAAACTGCAACTTTAAAAGACAAAGAAAAGACTTAAAGAACAAAGAGAACAAAACAAACATACGAGACTTGAAGCTAGCTCACCACGCGGTCGGACCGCGTTGCTTTTGAATGTTCCGGCTCGTGAGCGGCTGGAGGCGGGACATAAGGAGTTGCCCTTACTTAGCCAATGAGAAGCTGACTCATCAGTAAAGCCCTCCTATCGTGGTGGTGTCTTATTTCATCATATGAGCCACAGACGTTCTAACTTGGATTAATAATATTATCTAACATATCTAACATATCTACCTACATATCTAAAAGAGATTAAAAGTATCACATAATAACCGAAAATTCTCAAAGTTACAAGTTTAGATGCAGACTTCGTTGTAAGGTTCAGATGATCAAAAGCACCTTGAATTGATAAACTAGAACATCGTTAAAGCATTCTAACTACAGCACATGCATTCGCTATTCCTTAAACACATAATACGATCGATACAAGATGTAGTAAACAGTACATTCTAAATAACAACTTCATTTCGGTTCTTTATAAGTATGAACGAGTATAAAACGAGCGATCGATATTGATCAGATAAAACAGCTGTTATCTCTAATCATAACCAAGTATAGCACAACTGGATCATATTACGTCTAAAAATGATTGTTATACTAAAACATTAACCAAATATAGATGAAAATACATGACACTCAATAACATGCATATACAGACAATTATATATGTGGATTTGAAAAATGTCCTTGATCCACTCTTGGTATGGACTAGTGAAGTACACATAGGGGTGTTTAGACTTATTATGAAGCAAATATCCTTTGTTATGTAATTAAAAGGTTTCGATGAAAATAATCTGTTCCCATCAGAAGTTTAATATCATTACTAGAGTTTGTCTCTTAGAACAAAAGCTGATAGTTTCTTGGTGTCGTAAATCTCCAGGGGTGTCTTTCTGGCGCCAGGCCGGCTGCGGAAAAAAGTCGTTAGTTTTGCAACCGTCAGAGTTAAATGGAGAAAACTGCGTCTTGAAAGATGAAACCCCCTTTTAAGGTTGAGACACGAATTTAGTTTATGATAGCCGAGATGCACAGGTTATCTGGGCTTGGCCATGTCCTAAGTTTCTTCTGTTGTTTTGAGCAAAAAGGTTGTTTATCTGGCCTGTTAAGCCAGAGTCTGGTCCAGATGTTGGGCCTTCACTCTGTGGGGGTAAGATCCTGTCCAAATGGTCATTGGCATTCCGAAGTGTTGTAAAGTTTATGACTTGTGGAAGAGGGTAAAGAGAGGGGGATACGGCTATCACGCTACACATCAGTACACAGGGAAGTAAGATGAAACAACCAGACCAGATAAAATAGAATTTAAAGTGTATTTCTACAAGGAATGTATTGCAATAAAAGTATGGAGGACGAAAGCTTACAAAACAAACAAACAATAAATAAATAAGTAAACAAATAAAGAAAAGTGACACAAACAAAAAATGAAAAAGAAAAACACTCTATGCCACATATATATATTTTTGGCTATTTTATGTTACAGTTATTTATTGATTTATTCATTCATTAATTTTTATGTTGGACATTTTTAATTGTACTTGTAGAATTAAAAATCTATTTATTTATGTCATTATGTATCCTCCATATAGAAGAAGAGAACTACATTATATCCTGTGGGATGTACATATACAGTATGGCACATATACTACTACTGCTGCTCTTAATAATAATAATAATAATAAAAAAAAAAAAAAAAAAAAAAAAAATAATAATAATAATAATAATAATAGAAATACTGTTGCAGCAGAAAATGCTAAAAAATACATAATATTTAATCTGATTAAAAGTGCTATAAATGTAAATTTGATTTGATTTGATATGCAGGATGAGGTATTTACAGTAAAATTACCTGGAATAAGAAAGTACCAGTGCACTACATCAGTATATTGTGGTATTACATTCCAATTACTTGTTGTAGGTTAATGACTTCACTCTAAATTAATGCCCGTGAGACTGGTATCATTATAAACTTGCTCCTGTCACAAATACCCAACGATGCTGATAAGACATTAAATAACTAACAAAGAGTTTCTGACCTCAAATCCTTCTTTATGAAGCTCCAAACCATAATAGTAATAATTATTTTTAGTGGTTACAGAATTATATTTTACATTGACGTGTATTATTTCCAAAACCAGCACGTGACAGATGTACCATTATCTCTTTCTGAACAGATGAGTTTTCACCACGACTACAGTCTCCTCATGAAGAATGTGTGAATGGCAGAGTACAGCAGCGATATTTTGTGTTCCTAAAATGGTGCAGGCCTCCATTAACTGTAATGAATAGGTAAATGTTTGTGTAATTAATTTAGAGTATTTCTTTTAGTTCATATATAACAGATATAACAGTGAGAAATTATATACATCATTAAAACTTTGTAATCCCATATGTTAGTGATAAAGGTTGATTACTTAAAAACAAGCAATAAGAATATTATTAGACCAGCTTATTCATGTTATTTTATCTTTAATTCTGTATGTAACGTATGTAATAAATGTATGTGATAAACAATAAATGTAAATAAAAGATTTTTGCTGGTTAGTTTTTTTGTCACTGTTCTTTACTATGAAATATCTCAGTAGGTCACCGGATGTAAAAATGTCCTGAAATTTGACACTCAGTACCTCCCCAGTACTCAAAACACATGCAAAAGGCAAGTGGAGACACAAATGCTAAATATCTAGGAAATGTGTTCATGCAAACTAGAATCTGTGCAAAACAGGAGACTTCGTACTAACAAACCACAGCTCAGGAAAGTTACCTCATTATGAGATGTGGCAGAGGTATGCAAGTTCTTTACTAAAGTAAAAGTACTACTAATCTGATAAAAATAAAGTAAAAGTATTCCTTTAAAAAGACATTCAAACCCATTTTTTGACACAAGATGTCCTTTATTGAGGGTAAGTGGTATGGATCCTTTTCCAGTACACGACTTAATTAAAAATATTTATGCATAACCTTTAGACATATCGGTAACACTCCATCTACAGCATACTTATGTTTAGATTTATGATGAATTCAATAACAGTTGCATTCCTTATTTATAAAATGATATCTACATTATCCAGCAAATAATCACTTCTACTATCATACGTTTAAGCAGTTTTTGTAGGTCTATAATTACACTTAGAAGTACAGTGGAGTTGGGATTGTAGCTGTGTCTTATTTGTAAAATGTTTGTAAGATACCCGGTAATAACTGTGTGTCTAATATCATCCCCTTTTCTTACTCTGTACGTGTTTTTTATTATGCCTTACTTAACAGGTAATTACTCCGTACTTACTAGGTACTTAGTCCGTAATTAGTATGTGGTGATTTCCCACATGTGAAGTGTTCCCAAAATATTATTTAGTCATTGAATATACCTCTAATATTCATCACAGAAATAGAATTCACTGTTGCACGGACATTGATAAATCTCTGTTGTTTAGTTAATAAAAACAGTGTTAAGCTTATACAGCTTTTTTGGCAGTAGAATGTATTATGCTGAATGTTAAAAAGTGTTAGAAAGATTTTATAAGATGTTTATTTTCAGAGCTCCGACTCTGCACCTGGTGCTCAAACCTGCAAGATAGCTTCGGATTACTTGATGCTGCCAAAATTTAATGCCTGTAGAGGTGTACCTGCTTCACAAGAACACCTCCAAATTCGTGACGTGCATTTGTACAGTTTGACATGTTTCTTTCAGAGCACTAGTGTAACGAGCGGGTGCAAACTGAAATTTATTAACAAAAATAAACACAGCTAATGTAAAAGAACCCAAAACAACCCGAACAATAACAGGAACCCAAAAGCCATGACCAATATCTGGGGAAACACAAAAGAAGTGTGAGCGCTAGGACCGCTCATAAGTACCGCAGCAACAACACAGTGGACAGAGAGCAGAACGAGGAAGAATCCAGGGAACCACACGGAACAGAGACTGCTCGGTTCGCTCGGGTGGAGTCTCAAACTGCCGAGCTTGTAAGCGGTGTAACTCAGGTGATTCTGATCAACAGTCCGGAGCCTGTGGTTAGGAGAGGGCTCCCGGATTGGTCGGCGGGAGTCACGTGGCCCACCAGAGGATTGTGGGTGATGTAGTGCAGTTCGCTCACAGCGGAGAGGAATGAAGGGAAAACAGGGGGTTGGTTGCGGGGCATGACAGCTAGTGTCCATCCTGATTTGCATATTAAGTAAAACCCTAGTAAAGCTCGACTTGCATGTTGTACTCTGAGCTGAGTCTGATGTAAGAAAAATGATATAAAGCATTCAGCAAGGGTACAACAGCGATTAGCATTTTCTCCTGCTGTGAGTCAGGTGTAGGTCTGATCAGATTTTCATTCCAGCACAATGAACTGTATAGAAGGATGCAATTGAGGAGTCAGTTAAAGACTCACAAATCCTATGAGAGATTACTCATTTTCGTTTGAAACAAATAACACTTTTACGGTCTCATAGTGAACCCAGTGATTTACTTTTATGTGAATCCTAAGCAGCTTAAATCTACTCTGGTAAATTGGCTTGCCTGGCTTGCAAACAGCTACTGTATGCCAAAAAACATTCAGCGGCTGTCAAAATCACTCTCCACTCTTCATTCTGATACTGCTATGGAGGTGACAGCGTCAACAGAAAAACTGTTTCTTAATCAATTCCATAAGCTGTTCCTCTATAGGTGCATAAAAGTCACCACCTGGTCAGCAATGATGCTTAGGTAGGTTGCACGTCAGATGGACTTCCACATGAATTCAGACCATCGCCTTGGGGATCACACTCCCTCCATCATCTTGTTCACTTCACTTTCTGATTTCCTTGCTGCTTAGGTACATATTGCGTCATGGACACCATACATTTCACCCTTTCTTAAGTCACACATTCAGTTGCTGGGGGTGTGGGGAGGGGGTGAGCCAGATTTAAAAGATTCATTACAAAACATGTTTTTATTCTTTGTTTCCTTCTTCTTGAGCCTCTCCGGCAGCAGGAATGTTCTCAGTGGCAAAGGAGAGAAAGAAACTCTGCCTCTGTTGATGCCAATGGAAATATAATTACTGTGTAATCACCTGTAAAAGATGGAATTACCTCAGCTCTCCATGAGGAACTAATGCCACCTGAACAAGACTCCTGAGGGCAAATTGTTTCTACTGCAACTGCAGAGAGAGTACACAGTGGTAAAATGTAAAGTGTGCAGATGGAAAGTACAAACTTTCAATTAGGGAACAATTACAGCTATAAATATAGAACATATATATATATATATATAAGTGTGTGTGTGTGTGTGTGTGTGTCTAATTAGCCAATCACATGGCAGTAACTCAATGCATTTAATATCTCTAGGCGGCTCATGATTCGATCTGATTAGGATTCAGTGAGCTGCAATGGGAATAAAAATAAATTATCGGTGCATCTTTTTTTCTATATAGGACTTATTTTTTCTCGTGCTGTGTCCAAACACAAGCACTTTAAACATGTGGTGCCTCAATCATCATAACAAACCCTCTGCTCTGTCGTATTCCCGCTAACCTGATCACTCTGAAACCAAACCCGGCTCTCCAGCTCGTCAGGACTAAGCTTATTAAAAGTGCTCTAGTGATCTCTGGAAGCTGGACCCGTTCCATTTAGTCCATAAGAGCCTCGGCCGCTCTCTCTCTCTCGCCGACTCACTCTCATTGCAGAACTGAATCTCCCAGAATTAAATTAGGGAAATGAATTTATATATGTAGTGGATCGACCACTCGCTCAGCCACCGAAATAAAAAGGCAGGACTATTTGGACCCTGTTCAAACTGTGCCTCGGGGCTGGCGAGCAAAAGTGCTGAGGTTAGTTTTGGCAGCAGCGATAGCTATAAAACAATTTCTGAGTAACAGAAATGACTATCGATTAAGCAATGAGATTTAGCAGGTCATAAATTCTGCAGCATTGCAGTCCGCTCCGATGAACGTTGTGCATTGGTGTGCTCTCCTAAAGCCCCGGCCTGCTTTCAGCCGCCTTTTGGGTTTGCGGTGACAGTATTGCTTACTGAGTACCAGCAGAGTGAAGAAATATTAGGATGATGAGCAAACATTACAGATCTCACAGTGTTTCTAATGAGGCGTTGCTCAGGCGTTCGGCTCAGCGTCAGTTCGGGTTTTGAACACGTTCATTTTAGGAGATGCTGGAGGTTACTGATGAAATTGCGCTGTGAATAAATGATAAGGGGCGACGGAGAGGAAATGAAGGAAAGGAAAGAAAAGAAAAACGTATTCCTGGAGTTCTTCTGCGCCGTTTGAAGCCTACACAAGCTACGCAACCTTATTATTTCTGTTAACGTGGAGTGAGATTAGGCTTATCTGGTTATTACTGCCTCATTTCCAGGAGACTCTTTATGAAGGATTTAAATAAATGACACTCGATTATGTTTCCACTTCATAATTAATGCGGTCTTGTTCCATGCCGATCGTCTGCACCGAGGAAACGTGATTCGTTTTCGTCTTATTTTAGTAAAATGCATGTAATGAGCTAGTCCGCCATATCACACCCTTTTTCACAAATGGTGGCACACTTTGGGTCCCTTAATACCCACTGAGCGTGGTTTAAACCCCACAGCCTACCTGAGTCCTGCTGCTGACCATGTGCACCCGTTTATGAGCACAGTGTACCATCTTCTGATGGCTCCTTCCAGCTCACATCATGGATGCAAAGCCGACAAATCTGCACCGACTGCTTGATGCTTTCCTGTTGATATGGAGCAAAACCTCTGAGGAAATGTTTGCAGCACCTCGTTACAGGGGGTGGGGTGGAATTTAGGTTAGTGATGTTTGGAAACACATAACTAAACATTTAACTAAAAATCAAACATGAGCTGGGCATTTTTCTTTTAACATCCCAACATGGTCGACCTGTACGCACACATCCGTACAATAGAATAATGATTTATTATGTGTAATAAGTGCCTACCATTTAATAAGTCTCACACACCCCCTGTGATGTTTGGCGCTCCCCCATGGGCGCAAGGATCCAAAAAGAGATTGTGAGTCGAATGCCCACTCACCCCCATGGTTCTGGTGGCCCTGTCTTGTGGAATCTATGCCACAGAGAACTAAGGCAGTTCTTAAGTCAAAGGGTGTCCAACCCGGTATTAAAAAGATGTAGGTCTGTAAGGTTTCATGTATATGTGTGTGATTGTTCATATTCCAGAACCAGCTTCAGTAATGATTAAAGCTCTGCACTGAGGAGATAACTGTGGCTGCACCAAAACAAACCACGACTGGGAAGGTGTAATATTTGGCATTATTAAGGTTTGCAATAAGATTGAATTGTGCAAACTCCACCGCATGAAATTGGAACAAATGAGAGCAGAGTGGTGAGCTCGAGCCTCCGCTGATTCCTGATGAAGTCGTTAGACCCTGAACCGTTAGGAGTAGGAGGCCACGTCGGAACGTTCCATCTGTGCTCGAGTTAGTGAGTTAGCGCTCCAATCAATAGAGCCGAGCGTTTTGGCAGTAATTGGTGGTCATGTCACTTTCCAGCTGTGTTACAGTTCAGCTTTAATAGTCTCGCTACATGAATTCCCTCCAGAAATAGAAATCCACAACGCTTTTCTCTGTCGAGCAGCTGCACTCTGAAGGTGAGCACTCGCCTCGCTTTAGCTCTGCTCGCATTCGCGGGGTCTCCTGCTCTCTTAAAATGAGAAACGACATCGCTGGGGAAGAGGACAGAGGGGCTAAGTGTCCCTTGATTTGGATGAGAGAATCTCCTAATGGCTGCTTTTAAAACTGAATCGTTCACTGCGGCGTTTAATGGCCGGGTTTGTCATTTTCTTGAGCCGCCAAAGGCTAAAAGCAGATCGTGCCTAATCCTAATGGAGTTTTAATAAATAAATAAATAAGAACCCGTCATGTAGAGGAAGGGGAAGAAGTCTGAGCCCGAGGAAGGAGGAGATATTGATTCCTCGGAGAGAAATGAACGTGAAATAATAATAATAAAACTGTTACCCGAGGCCGCAGAATGACTAAATATCACAGAGGTAACTGCTGTTCTTGGGAAGTTAATAGAACTGTAATATACAAATGATTATTTGTTCTTCGATAGCTGAGCCTAAAGACTACAGAGCATGGCAGGGAAATCAAGCAAGCAAAGAAATTAAAAAGAAAAAGCAGAAAAAAGATCAAAGTAATGGTAGAATGAAGAAAAATAAGAAAGAACAAAAAGAAGAGGAGGAGAAAATTATTCAGGTGTAGGAAGTAAGAAAATATGAAATAAAAATTACCTTCAAACATACAGTCACTAACACTAGACCTAAAGCCCTCAACCACCCTAAATAAAATAAAACAATACAAAAAGAAAGAGGAGAACATGAGGAGAGGAAAAGAAAAAGGCGTAACTATAAAGGAAAGAAAGAAAGATAACAAGAAAACAAACATGAAACCAGAAATCATACACAGATCAACTATAAAAAAATTGATTATCACTTTAAAAAGATTCAGATTATTTGTCAATTGCAAATTATTAGACCAATGCATACGAGAATATAACAGTAAAATAATATAATTACAAAAAAATTATTATTAAACAAAAACACATTTTATTAGACCAGCAGTCGATCAAACTCACATTTATTTATTTTTATTTATACCTCTTTTTTATGTCTTTGTTTTCTCCATTATAGAGAACAATGAGCTACCAAAAATATGTTATTATTATTATTATTATTATTATTATTATTATTATTATTATTATAAGTGTTGGATCCATCATGCTCCTCCGGTTTCTGCTCAGATGGTAATAAATACTGACTGCACATGAATAAATTACCCACGATTCCTCTGGTGCTACTTATTTCAACTCACTGAGCCAATACGGAGTTCCCCCTCTTGACAGCTTCAATTATTTACAGCATTTTAGCTCACACTCATCACGCACGCACGCACACACACACACACACACACACACACACACACACACACACACACACACTCAGTACACACACACAGACAATCTGAAATGTGGAATCGCTGCAAAACGCAGCCTGCAGTTCTGTCTCAGGCAGATATGGAAATGATTACAGGTGTGCTCTGATTAGACACTGGGTCTTACCAAAAGAGGGTGTAAAAGTGCTTCCCTATTCTGCTGCCCTATAAAAACGCTCTCAGGGGCTACTTTTGGGTGATGTACCTCTTGGTGAGAGATCGTTGACTGTTATACATTTTATCCAGTGTACAGGCTTTGGGAGGGGGAGCATCATTGGACTGAGAGAAGCAGGATGGTGGTTTCGATGAATTGCCTTCATCTGGGCCGTTCTGACCTAGCTGTTAGGAGGTGCTGGGAGCAGTGGCTTTATGGGGGCACACACACACGGTGACCAGGGTCTGGACAGCCCAGACAGACCCCCAGCAGAGAAGATTGTTTGATCCATCGACGAGCACGAGCAGCTCCTACAGTTTGGTTATCCACCATCCAGACACAGGGGGTGCCTTCACTACCCACTCCTGTCTCTGCCCATTTGAGACTATGGTGCCCATTAAGTGTCCTGACTTCATTTGCAGTGGTGTTGTGAATGAGAAACCTGGACTGCTACGGACTGGAACCGTATCATCATTAGCGATGAATCCCGTTTCCGTTTGAGATCTGACGAGTATGGAGGCCTCGTGGTGAGCGCTTCAGTCCTGCCTTTGCTGTGGATCGACACACTGCTCCAACTGCTCAACAAAATGTGCAGGACATCCTGCAGCCACATGTGTTGCCTCTCATCCCAGGGCTTCCAACTTCTTTGTCCTGCATGGTTGCCAGATTTATCACCAATCGTGCATTTGTGGGACCAGCTGGGACGTCAGCTTTGGAAACCTACAAGTGAGCAGGATCTCACATAGAAGCATGTCTAGCAGTCAACGATCTCTCACCAAGAGGTACACTACCCAAAAGTAGCCTCCGAGAGCCTTTTCATTTATGCCCTCTTGTGGTAAGAACCAGTGTCTAATCAGAACACACATGTAAACATTTTAGAGTTAATGAAGCTGGTTTTTGTTTCAGCGTTAATCAAGCCACTTCTCCAAGCTGGTGGTTTTTAACCTTCACTGATTACAGATTCTAATCATTCTGGCTTTTCCTGATGGCAGGAGAATAATACCTGAGAACTTCACAGCTGTCAGAACTCTAACCTCTCCTTCTTTTGTCCTCTCTCTCTCTGTCTCTCTCTCTCTCTCTCTGTCTGTCTGTCTGTCTGTCTGTCTCTCTCTCTCTCTCTCTCTCTCTCTCTCTCTCTCTCTCTCTCTCTCTCTCTCTCTGTCCTCTTCTCTCTTTTTTTCTCTCGGCTTTAGCCACGCTCATACTGATGGTGTATAATTGCCGTCTTTACACTTTAATTCTTCGTTTTATTCTCACTGCTCGGAGCTTCCACTCTCAGCAGGAGGAATCTGGCTTCAAAAGCCCCGTTCAGGTGGCATTAGTTCCTCATGGAGAGCTGAGGTAATTCCATCTTTTACAGATGATTACACAGTAATTATATTTCCCTCCACATCAGCACAGACAGACTCTCTTTCTCTCTTTGGCCGCTGAGAACATTACGGCTCCGAATACAGACCCTAAATCCATCGCTAAGAGCTTTTATTTGTGATCTCAGAACACACGGAGACAACGATGGCTCAGACAAATAATAACAGTAAACACTGTTACTCTCAACGACAATCTGCGAGGTCGAGAAAAGGGGAACAAACTAAATGGAATATATAAATATTAGAGATGAACGGAAAGTATGACCCTTTAGAATTTTCTCTTATTCTGGGTAAATCTGAGCTAAACCATCATCAGATTTAAACATAAATCCTAAAAGTAGATCAAGAGAACCCGATTAAATGAATGACATAAGAATATTATACTTGGCCATTTATTTATTGAGGAAAATGATCCAATATTACATATCTGTGAATGGTAAAAGCAAATAATGTCTGATCTTGACAACGCACGTTTGTGGAAGTGTACCAATGAATTCGATTTCTGTAAACCTCAGAAAAAGAGCGGGAAACGGTTACAAAACCATCTCTAAAGAGTTTGGACTCCACCAATACCCAGTCAGACAGGTACAACAACAGGAGTGGGCAAGAAACAAACATCACTCCAAGAACAAACTGTTCATGAGTCCAACATCAGAAGAACACTGAAGAACAGCAGTGTGAGTTACAAGTCGTTATGTCTGGAGAAAGAAAATGCATTTCAGCATAAGAACCTTCTGTTATCTGTGAAACATGGTGGTTTAAGTATCACAGTTTGCTGTCTTGCTGCATCTGGGTCACCATTGAGGGAAATAATGAATTCTGAATTATAACAGCAAGTTCTAAAGGAAAACTTGAGGACATCTGAATCTGGATTGGAAAAAAATAGAAAACCAAAAAGTGAAATTGGTATTAAATCAGTTTAATCAAAAAGCTATTGAGGTGAAGCTCTTCTCCAATCATAAGCTTACAGGGCCCCTTTGTGATCGAGCTTTTATTATAGTGAGAATTAAAGCTAGGAGTAAAGAAACCGACACTGTTCCTGCTTCCTTTGTTTTTTATCCTTCGTCCGTATAAAACACGTAGTCAGTGATGAACGTGCTGCGCCATAAAGATTAGAACCATCACCAACTTTGATCGTAACTCCAGTTTAGCTGGGACCCGCCATATATTCCGTTTATGTTTCCATAAAATCCCGCGGCGACGTGCCGGCGTAGCTCCTGACCTTCACAAGATGTGGCAGAAAAGCCATAAAAACCAAGCACTGTTTTTATTTCATGTATTATTTCATCAGTAAAATCTTTACAGCTTCAGAAAGATTCTGTCAGCCCAGTATCAGTACAAACACAGGCTTCTTATTGGCTCAGAGCAACGCCCCCCCTGTGTATCCCAGTCCATTGCAGACTTCAGATTTGGTCAGATTTGATTGGGAAGGCTTATCAGTCGAAGGTTATGGAGACATTTCTTAAGCTCTGGGGAATGGTCCAGTATAAATCCAGACCTAAACTCCAGCGGTTTGTTGTGGCAGAACCTGAAATGGGGGGACTGTGGTAGCCTAGTGGTTAAGGTACTGGATTATGGACCAGAAAGTTCAGGGTTCAAATCCCACATCTGCCAAGCTACCACTGTTGGGTCCTTGAGCAAGGCCCTTAACCCACAACTGCTTGGATTGTGAGACTGTATCAACTGTAAGTCGCTCTGGATAAGGGCGTCTGCTAAATGCTGTAAATGTAAATGTAAATGTAAATGAAATGGTTAGATTATTGTAGTGCCCTATTCGCTGGTCGCTCTGGTAGATCCTTAAAAAGGAACAACTGGTCCAAAATGCAGCAGCTTGAGTGAGAAGCAGAAACCATATTGGATCATATTAGTCCTATTCTATCTAGATGCATGGCCTGGCTTGACAGTTTTTGTTCGCAAGTTCTCAAGAATTAAGAAATTCCCCTCACCTTTGGAATAGCCTCCATGCCACTGTTACTAACTCAGATTCGCTCTTTTAAACCCAAATTAATTTACTTAGGTCTTTGACTAGTCTCAAAATCCAAGGAAGGTTTCTCTTTCAGTTAAGCTTCAATCCTTAGGAGGCGAAGTCTAATGTTGTATAACATATTGGGAACCTGCAATGACTCTGCTCTGCTCTGGCTCCACCCAAACTGTTTTTCCATCATCAGGTCCAGTCCTCATATCGTTACTCAGACCACAGGGGGGCAATAGCACCCCCTCATTTGAGCCAGTGTGCCATGCCAACAAACTTTGCCACTGAGGACACAAGATCCTACAATGTTTATTTAAGTTATTACAATAAACCTACTAATTATTTATCTTAGTTTAATTCTTACATATAACTGTTAGAGGCCATGCGGCCAATGCTAGATGAAAGCATTGGCCTGTTAGACACGCCTGGGGACCGGTTTAGCACGGCAGCACGCAAACTCCAACCATAATTGGCGCTTATTGTTTCATCTGCCACACCTGCGGGCTCAGCTTTATAAGCACGCTCCTGAGCACCGCTGGTGGTCGCATCCTTAACGCTGTTTGAGACCTCACCCGTCTCTCGCGTGCTGTCGCATCTGCGTTTGTCCTATTGTTCGTGATTTGTTAGGGTAGCTGGTTAATGTAAATGTACCGTCAAGAGGCCAGAGGTAACCGCTAGGGTTTAGTAGCCCGGATAGGGAAAGAACCCACCGTAAGATTGAGTCATGTTCCTAACAAGGTTTCTTCCTTATAACGTTTAGGGATTTTCCTTGTCACTGTCACTTCAACAAGCATCGTTGAACAGAGGGGGTGGTTTACTTCACCAGCTGTCAGCCACCTACTGTACAAAGCCATCTTGAGATCCCTTCCCAGGATGTTGAACCCCTATTCACACCTCAACCCATGTGACTCTAACAACTCACCTGAAGGCAGGGAGGGGCAACGACTCACTAATGGGTCACACCTTGGCTCCTGTGATCTGACATTTTGACAAGGTGTGTCCATGACTCTCAGGACCACCCCCAAGGTGACACCCCACTAGGACTCCCCATCAGCTTCTACAACTGAGGAAGCCTTTTGGATGAGAGGCGAAACATCTTCAAGAACCAAGAAGTCCAGTTGCCTTCAACTCAACATTCAAGTCATCCTATCATTACCTTTATTGCATGTACTATGCCCAATAGCTTTTCTTTTTTTACAAAGGAAGTGAACACAGTGAATAAAGGTAATAGTAATGTTAATAAAGGTTCAGACAGATTTACAAAGGTATACATTAAAAATATGCATATATTTGGGATTGACACGAGAGATATCAGCAAAACTTTCTGTGGATGTGGGGGACGGTGTGTCATCACCAGACAATAGGCACTAAACTCTTCATGTGAGGGACCTGACGATAAAATGCATCCCTTTCGCCATTTTAGCCTTACAAGTTGCCAATCACATCAGCGTAATCAAGTCATGCCTCTTTTTTTCTTTTACAATATCACACTATGTGACGTGTTGAAGAGCTGCTTTACAGTCGGTGCGTTGGTGCTGGTTTCTGTACCATCTAACCATGGCCAGGTTGATGAAGGTCTAAGGGAATTGGGGCTGCACAGACCTCCTGGGAACCTCTCAGGTGGCATTTTGCACATTCCGTAGATTAAATCCTGCAACGCTTCGTTTGTGATGAATGCAAAACAAACAGTTCGGCGTGCGGCGCGTGTGTTTTATTGCCTAGATCTCAGCGACGTCTCACGTTCTCGCGCTGGCGCGCACCCGCTAACCTTCAGCTTGTGTAATTCGGTTTGCTCACGGGTCGCCGAGTCGGCTGCAAACGCTCATTTATCTCAATAGCTTGTGTGTCGCCGAAATAACACTGCTGCACCGCTGACATTTCGCACGGTGTTTAATCTGATGGACTGCTGTGTTACAGAGGCTGTGTGAGCTGTGTGTGTGTGTGTGTGTGCGTGTGTGTGTGTGTGTGTGTGTGTGTGTGTGTGTGAGAGAGAGAGAGAGAAATAGAGTGCAGATTGCGCTGAGGATGCAAAAACACAAGCCAAAGCCATTTCTTATATAAACTCTTATACACAGGTCCTGCTTTAAAGGATTTGGCTCTCTGGGTGAAATGAGGTTTGGCTGATTCTGTAGATCACATCGGGTGCAAACCTCAATACCACACATTTCCGTCATATATGAGTTTGTTCCTGCAACCGCTGACCTTTCATGATGTTTTAATAATGTGAAGAAACTCTGTTTTTGTCTTTTGTTTGATACAGTTAACAGGATATCTTTGTGGTTAGGTCTAAAACACACAAAAATATTTTTGGGCAAAAATATCGTCCATAAAACACGAGGTTTTTTTTTCCGTCACATAGACAGGCGGACACGTGGGGACCATTTATCTGGGGTATTTACCCAAGATACTTCTTGGGTAAGATGACACAAGGTTTGCGCCCCTGGATTTTGGGATTTTCCACCATTCTTCTCAGCAGATTCTCCCAAGCTCTTTCATGTTTTATGGGTTCCTTTGGTGGAGAGGCATTTTCCAGTCTTTCCAGAGATGGGCCCCTGAAGGACATTCCCAGAGCTGTCCCTAAGCCCGATGCTTAGGGTCATTGTCTTGTTGGAAGGTGAACCTTGGGCCCAGTCTGAGGTCCTGAATCAGGTTTTCATTAAGAATATATCTGTACTTTGCTCCCTTCAGCTTTCCCTCAATACTGATCACTGAAAAACACCCCACAGCATGATGCTGCCTCCACCATGCTTCACTGTAGGAATGGTATTGGGCAGGTCATGAGCAGTGAGCCATTTGATCCAGACCATTTGATCCTGATGCTTAGAATCTTGTTTCTCACAGTCTCAGAGTCTTTGAGGTGCTTTTTTGCAAAGATACAGGCTTTTGGGTGTCTTTTACTGAGGAGGATCTTCTGTCTGATCGCTCTACCATAAAGCCCAGATTGGTGGAGTGCTCCAACGATTTCTGACCTTCTGGAAGTTTCAGGATATTTGGAGCTCAGCCAGAGTGACCCCTCTTACCAAGGCTTTTCTGACGATTACTTAGTTTTGTGGGACGGCCAGCTCTAGGAGAATTCCTGGGATTATGGAGGCCACTGTGGTCTTGGGAACTTTCAGTGCAGCATATTTTTTGTAGCCTTCTTCAGATCTGTGGCTTCACACAATCATGTCTCTAAGTTCTACTGGCAGTTCGTTCCTCCTCATGGCTTGGTTGTTCCTCTGATATGCATACTTAGGTGTTTATCTTTCCAACTCCTCTCCAATCCACTGAATTTACCACATGTGGATCTAATCAAGGTGTAGAAACATCAGAGATGATCAAGAAAAACAGGAGGAACCCAGAGGTCAATGTCAAGTCATAGCGAAATGTCTGAATACTTATGTCCATGCCAAATTTTATTTTTAGAAAAGGGTCTAAAGACTTTTATGCTGGAAAGCCAGATCTGGTTTTGTTGGGTTGGATTTTACAGTGCTCTGTGTGTGTGTGTGTGTGTGTGTGTGTGTGTGTGTGTGTGTGTGTGTGTTGTGTGTGTGTGAGATTAGATATTCAGCTCAGCTCGATCCTATTCTATGGTTCAGAGCTTCTCTGCCCTTCTGCAACCTTTCTGTTTGAGAAAGTGACAGCGATTTCGTTTATCATGGCAGGGGCACGGTGGCATCGTGCAGGCCGTGAATGGGTCACGATTTATTCAGTCATGCTAAAGTTCACATCGGACATGGACAGGAGTTCACAGTGCTGTCCAGTTCCATCCCACCCACCCCCTCGCTCTGTTATAACAAAAATCCCATGGGTGCCAACACAGTGCCACATCGTGTCACTGTACATAAAACATACTAAAGTAAAACTGACATTAAAAAGGGTTTGGGACACCCAAGTTTTAAGGAAGGCCAGGACCGGGGACCTTCTGTGTACAGATCCCAGGTGAAGACGACACGTTTCTCAGGGACGTGCATCTTTAACAAGGCAATGCAAAATGAGCCAAATCAGAAAAAGTCAATCATTTTCATACACATTTGTTGACAAACTGGAAATCCTCTGCCCAACTTTGCCCAAAAACAGCCAAATGAGGTCTCTCAGAAAGGGAAAGGTCACATGTAGACCTTTATATCCTCCTGCAAAAGGTCAGTTCTGCTGTGGTGTTCTCACGTTCCTCCTCCAGGACCGGAGATGTGCCTGTTTAACAAACGACCATGGACCATGGAGTTAACGTCACCTGATGTCCAGGTCCCAGGTCCCTCCCTCAGCCACACTAAAGATAGATCGATGGTCTGATAAAGTCCTCGAGTAAGCAAGGGAAGTTTGGAACAAACACAGGGTGGAGTGGTGTGACCCGACGAACCAGAGGAGCTGGACATGATCTACATTACAATGGACTGAATCAACTCGATCTCAGATGGCGTTTAGATGTTGGAACGATAATTAACATCCACCTTCACTAAAAAATAGAGGAGCAAATGATGGTGATTATCAAATGATTCACCAGTTCAAATAATGACTCCATGAGGGAAACAGAAATTAATCTGATGATTAATTGATTAAGTGATTCACTGGCTCCAACACTGACTCCATGAAAGAAACAGAAAAGAATCCGAGTCATGATCGAATGATTCATTGACTCAATCACGGATTCTCTGAATGATAGAGGAGAAAATCTATTCATGAATAAACTATTCACTGATTCAACATTGACTAAAATATTGGTCATTATCAAATGATTCAATGATTCAAACAAATCTGCATCATGATCGAATGATTCACAGATTGAATCATTCATAAATTATGATGAACTGATTCCTTGATTCAAACACTGAACCAATAATTAAAAGAGTAGCAAGTATCAGTCATTACCAAATGATTCACTGATTCAAACACTGACCCAATTAACATGGGAGCAGCAAATGTTGATCACTACCAAATGACTCACTGATTCAAATAACGAATTCATGAAGAAAACACAAATGAATCTGAACCACGGTCCAGTGATTCACTGATTCAAACACTGAACCCAATAAATAATAAAGCCTCAAATCTCAATCATAACTAAATGATTCACTGATTCAAATACTGATTCTCCGAATAATAGAGGAGCAAATCTATTAACAACTAACCAATTCTCTGATTCAACACTGACTCAAATATCGGTCATTATCAAATGATTCCCTGATTCAGACATTGAAACAATAAATAATAGAGGAGCAAATCACTGTCATTACCAAATGATTCACTGATTCAGACACTGACTCTATGAATGAGAGTGGAGCAAATCTGAGTCATGATCGAATGATTCACAGAGTCAATTAATTTATAAATTATGATGAAACAGTTCATCGATTCAAACACTGAAATATAATAGTGAAGCAAATGTTGGTCATTACTAATGATTCACTGATTCAAGCACTGACTCTCTAATGAGAAAGGAGATAATATCAGTCATGAACAAGTGATTCACTGATTCAAACAGTGACTCTCTGAGCAAGACTAAAGTGAATGCTCCCACATCCATCACTGACCTGAAGCTAAAGCTAGTGCTAATGCTACAGAGCGTCTAGACGAGTTCCATCTGTGATTAATCATTATAACGCACATCTCCTGTTAATCACACACACACACACACACACACACACACACACACACACACACACACACACCTGTTTGTCTGAACTGAATCGTGATTCTCTTTTTGTTGTTATGCAGTAACTTCATGGCCTGACCTTCCTGATCTCGTCACAAACCCACATTTCATTCTGTTTCGTTTCATTTCATCTGATGTCATTTCCTGCAGCTCTCTTCTGGAGCGAACAAATCTGAGCCTGATGAACAAACGCTTTATTAGCTTGTGTTTTTAGCGTCTGGGTTCAGGACGCGCGTTTGTTATTAAATCTGGGACGCGTGGTGGGTGGAGATAGCGAGCGATGAGACGAGCGGGAAACATGGAGTGAGAGCGAATTCTCCTGCCTCATGGCTCTGCTTTCATTTCAGAGCTGCAGATAAGAGACGTGCAGACGGAACCGAGCAGCTCAGTCAGAACCCGGTCATTAGCATGCCTGTGCACCATGTGTGTGTGTGTGTTCCTCTTGCCGAAGTTCCTCTGCAAAACAGACCCACAAAAATTAATGAATTAAATAATCAGAAGTGAAGCTATAATTAGATTTAATTATATATAAATATATTTGAATTAAAGTGAAGGGCAGCGTAAAAATACAATGATTATTATTATTATTATTATTATTATTATTATTATTATTACTACTAATATTACTATTGATTTATTTACATTATTTTTGTTGTTGTTATTATTAATAATAGACAATTACAGTATTATTTGTTACTTTATCTATTTAACAATAATAATTATTACTATTTTACTTTTGTTATTATTATTATAATAAACTGCAATAAATCGGTATAACAAATATTATTAAGAGCAGTTAATAATAATGTAAGAACAGCAGTCGTAGCCAAAAATAAAGATACATTTGCATTGGCTCACGTCAGTAAAGAAAAAGCTGAAAACAATCTGCTTCTTGTTGTTTGTGCAAACTGAACAAAAGGGTTTAAGATCGTTAATATTCAGGATTTAATTAGGAGGAAGAAAACAGTCTGGACATATGGGTGTGTGTGTGTGTGTGTGTGTGTGTGTGTGTGTGTGTGTGTGTGTGTGTGTGTGAGTATTGTGAATTAAAACGCCTCCACACACACAGCAGAAATAGCCAGTAAAGATAATTTAAAAATCTAGTGTGATCTATAGAAATAAAACCAGTATAAAAGTATAATATAGCAAAAAAGGAAAGACAAATACATTCCGTATATAAATTATAAATATAACAAATATAAAATGTTATTTTAAAAGATCAGTTATATATCTGCATATGAAATATACTGTATTTATTTATTTTCTTGCTTGGAGGTGAGCACAGTCTGAATAAATGTATAAAACTACTCCCTATCTAGTGCACTACATGTCTAAAAATGAGCTATTTGGGATCAGGCTCCTTACTCAGTATCTAGTGCACTACATGCTCCCTGCTCCCTATCTAGTGTACTACATATCTAAGAATGGGTTATTTGAGATCAGGCTCCCTAGCTAGTGCACTACGTGTCTTAGAATGAGCTATTTGGGATTTAGGCTTCAATTCTCTAATCCCTGTACAATTGATTCTGCTTGTCTCACCATGGTGTGTGTGTGGTGTGTGTGTGTGTGTGTGTGTGTGTGTGTGTCAGGTGTCACTTCATTTAAAGATCATTGCACTGACAGGTTCTACTTTCCTCTAGATGCTGTAATTAATTTGGTGTGTGATCCACCGTGTGAATGCTGCCGGGGTCTCATGCTACACTTGGCATCAGTGATTGACATGGCATCAGTGATTGTTAATAGACACTGTGCTCTTAATCAATAACTAATTACATTTTCTGTTTTCTCTCCGAGCTGTGTTCCGGCAGTTCCGGCCCTACACATGATGTACATCTGATGGAGCTCCACTGTGCATAATTCACATTTTATTCGACCGACTCCATGACTTTAGTTTCGCTCTTAGATTTATCATCATACCCAGGCCACTTAATGTCGATGTGCATACTTCACATTCTATTCGAACTTTGACTCCATGACTTTAGTTCGCTCTTAGATTTATCATCTACGCCGCCCAAGGAGGTTGGGTCCCTTTTTGAGTCTTGGTCCTCCCAACGTTTACGTTTACAGCATTTAGCAGACGTTTACAGCATTTAGCAGACGCTCTTATCCAGAGCGACTTACAATTGATACAATCTTACAATCCAAGCAATTGTGGGTTAAGGGTCTTGCTCAAGGACCCTACAGTGGCAGCTTGGCAGATGTGGGATTTGAACCCTGGACCTTCTGGTCCAGAGCCTGGTACCTTAACCACTAGGCCACCACAGCCCCATGGTTTCTTCCTAGAACTAGGGAGTTTTTCCTTGCCACTGTCGCCCTAGGCTTGCTCAATTTGAGATTGGACGTAGTTATTAGGAGATAATCTAAACCTGTAAAGTTGCTTTGAGACAATGCTCCATTGTAAAAAGCGCTATATAAATAAATCTGACTTGACTTGACTTGACTGTGAGTGTGTGTGTGTGTGAGTGGGGTGGTGATGGGGATAGTGTGTGTGTGTGTGTGTGAGTGTGTGTGTGTGTGTGTGGGAGGGGGCTGTATGGGTGTGTGTGGGTTGCTGAGTGGGTGGTTGCGTTCGTTCGCTCGTTTTCAACCTCTTGGCCTCATTTAAGTTTCTGACGTGCCGGAAAATGAATGTGTCACCACACCTGGAATCCACAGGTGTTACAGACACACACACACACACACACTCTCTCTCAGACACACACACACACTCTCTCTCACACACACACACACACACACACACACACTGCAGCGAGGCGTTCTGAAAGGCAGCCCAGTTTTCATCCTGTTTCTTTCGACTGAGGATGAAAAGCAGGTTTGATTTGTTTCAGGATTGGTGGAAGCTCTGCGACTTGTCACTGCACCACAAACAACGCCCCCCGCCCACACCCATCACACCCATCACACCCATCACACCCATCACAGCACAAGCAGCCTGAACCGTTCACACAAGGCAGGATGGATCCATCATTTTGTAATTTATGCAAAATTCTTAGCTCTCAGGAGCGGCACCGGTGTAGTCTTCTGCTGAGGTAGCCCATCTGCTTCAAGGTTTCACATGAAGCTCACTTTGGCAGGTCGACTGAAAGATAGTTCATTAAATTTTAAATATGTCATTAAAAAATTGCTTTTCAATTCTAAGTAACAGACTGCAAATCAATCTTCAATATTTTCTTTATATATTCAGAGTTAAATAAATTCATACAATTAAATGCATTTAAAATAAAATATAATTAAATAAAATTATGTTTAAAGTGAAAAAAATATTTTGCATAAAAAATTTTAAAATCTTTTAAATTGAAATATTTTGTACAACAATTCTGTAAACATTTCTTGTAACGCAATGGGGGCTCGCTGAGAGAGGGAGAGGGTCACTATGGTGAGCCAGCCAGGAGTCCTCATTACATTATTAATGTTCAAATAATAATTCATTTGTCATTTTTACGTAGTATAAAAAACTTAATAATGAAATATTTTATTAAGTAAGAAATATATTTAATTGAAATACTTAAACTGCCCTTTTTTAAATCATTTATTAAATAAGTAATTTAAAAAATGCATTTCAATTCTAAGTAACAGATTGTAAATCAGTCTTGAATATTTTTTAAATATTCTGTATTAAATAATTAGATTAAATTAAATACATTTAAAATGAAATCATGTTTAATTTTGGAAAGTGTAAAATATTTTCTATAAAAATTGTTAAAAATATTTTTGAATTGAAATATTTTATTTCAAAATTATTAAAATATATTTAGACGAAATACACTGTTCTTTTGTTAAATGATTCATGAAATTCTAAATATATAATTAAAAATGCATTTCAATTGTAAATCAATCTGAAATATTTTCATTGAATATTTTGTATTAAATAAATAAATACAGTGAAATAAGTTTAAAATAAGACATGATTAAATAAAATTAATTACGCTTCATTGTAAAAAGTGTTTAAAAAATTGTATAAAAATTGATAAGTCTTTTTAAATACGACATTTCTCTGAATACTTCTTGTAAGGGGAAGTGGACATGCAGAGAGAGAGTTCTCATTACAGCGGCAGAGCACAGAGTCATTCAGTCAGAAAACTAAAAGAGTAAAGTTAGAAATGTTTTATGAGTGAAATCAGAGGGAACCTGGCAACCCTTAATATCGCTTTATGCAAAGGTTTGGGTTAGACAATGTTAAATTGAAAGAGAATATGAACTTTTAGCCAATGGGCAGCAGGTCTGCTGTGGGCGGGGCTGCCTGTGTGCATTATGGGGACGGCACTGCCCTGGAGCTGGGCTAAAATGCTAACGCTGGCCTCCGGGAGCCGAGGCGCGGCGCAGTTTGATCCTGGTCCTTCCGCCAGAGCACCGTAGCTCGTTCCAGATCAATATGAAACCCGGGTCCAGTGTCAGGGGCTCGGTCCTCCTGTCTCTAAGCAGGCTAAGTGAGTTTAGCAGAAGCTCTCAGAACTAATTCGGGCTGTTTCTGTCCTGAGCTTCCGTGGCCGTCTCCCTAACTGGGCGGTCGGACCTTGCCGGGGCGGCAGCATCATTAGCAGCTCGTTATCAGACCGTCTCCGGAAGGGCCTGCTCTCACAGACACAGACATTACACAGCCCAGTCAGCCAATCAGCTCATTACTATTACAGCACAGTTATTAAAGATTACAACAGCCCCCAAGGGTCAGACTGGGTCCTTATCCACCGCTTGCTTACCCCTAACAGCAGGTACACGAAGGGCTGAGCAATGAACTGCTCTTATGTACCATGTTTTATTCAAAATGCTGTGATTTTAACTCCGTTCCACCAACTCTTATACAAGACTCTTAATGTTAGATTTCAAAATGACAGTTTATTATTTTTTTATTTTGGTAATGTACATTTTACCCTCAAAATAATTGGTTATTCTTATGATCTGTAAACATATGTAGCTCCTAAACTGTTATAGTATATAATGTGCATGTTTGCTGGCCAAATATATGTTTTTTATGGTAATAAGTTCAACATTCAGGTAGAAATACTGCTAATAGATTGTAAAATTAAGATATATCTAGCAATAAAACAATAAATGAAACTAATAAAATATATTTTATTTAAAAAATACAATATTTAAGTCAAATACTTCACGTAAACTGTAATTCTTTATTGATGTGTATTGTGCAATGTGTGCATTCAGTCTAAAGATTTTCATTGATATTCTAGGAAACAGAACGTAAATCTTAAATATTTTTTTTTATATTTTTATTACAACAATTAATGAAGCTATATATAAGTAACAATTCTTAAATATTCTATTAAAATGATAAAATATATATAATTCAAATACTTCAAGTAAACTGTAATTAAATATTTTGTAAAACATGGCATTAGTTTCCACTGCTATGCAGATGATACACAGCTGTACATATCAGCCAAACCTAATGACAGCCTTATAATCAACAAAATTGAGGACTGTGTAAAGAAAATAAAAGATTGGATGTTATTAAATTTTCTCTTACTTAACTCAGATAAAACTGAGGTTCTATTAGTAGGACCCAAGGCTGTGAGAGACGAGTTGGCTACATCTAATTGTTATAATGATTACTATTATTTGTATTTTGTATATAAAAGAAAATAAACTGTTTATAACTGCTGAATCTCAGTTTTGTATCGGTTCTAGTGGCTGAACTTGGTTCCATAGACATGCTTTTTCCTCTCATGTGACCCAGAGTGCATTGCGGCGGTAGCAGTATTTGTCGGGAGCGGATTTTCTCGTGCCGCGCTGTATGAGCGTACAGCATCCAGAGGAGCAGATCCGGTCGCTTTATTATCTGTTAAACAGATCGCCATGCCTCCTAAGAAACCTGCTCAGCCCGCGGGAAACAAGAAAACCCAGGAGAAGAAGAAAGAGAAGATTATTGAAGTGAGTAACGTTTGGAACTGAGATCAGTCAGGCTAACATCTGCTGCCATGCTGAACTTCTGGCCTAGCGACCGGCCCCAGGCAGCGTAGCACCTTACCAATCTCACACCCGTATTCTGGCTAACTGGAGACTTCCCGCGCTGTGATTGGATGGACGGTTCCTGAATGTGCGCTGTGATTAGACGGCAGGTGGTTGAGTGTCATCTATCGGCCAACCACAGCGCAGGGGGCGGGAGTTGCCCGGAAAACGGTTGGGGTTAAAAATATTCGCTGTGTGAATATAGCTGTGAGGCTAAGCATCGCGTTAGCTTGCGAGCTAATGACAGCTGAGCGTTTTGTTATACTCACAATGAATGAAGTAATGATTAAAAACAGATAAAAGGTCTCCTGAATGTTTTCGTTTTATATTACATATGGTTTTCATCTCTTTCCGAGCTACCAGTTAGCATGTAAGCTACAGGGATGGCGCTCACTTGTTATGCTAGCGTGGTGTTTGCTTTCTGAATAGCAGGAATAAATAGAAAGGTGTAAGTGTTTTAGTGAGTTTGGAGCTTAGTAGTCATTTATAACTGTACTTTATTGGCCGTAGTTAGTTAACAGTACACGGGTCTGCTTTATTTATTTGGTGCCACGTCGCGATTTGTTCAAAGTATAGATAATAAAAGACCTTAATAGTAAGTTTACGGTTGAGTAAGGTTTTAACCTTCATTATTTTCGTTTAAAATGATTAAACAAATACGTGACATTTTACAATACCTCATTTTTGCGTCAATGCATTAGAGGTATTAGTTTCAACCCTTTTGGGGGCGGAAAGTCTTTAGAAATATATTTTGGTGCGATTCTGAGACCCTAGAAAGCAAATGAAGGCAAAGTGTCCTTTATTAGGGGTTGTGCTGGACCCGTTTTGAGATGATCTGATCCCCTCTGATTCTCTGCTTCAGGACAAGACGTTCGGACTGAAGAACAAAAAGGGAGCCAAGCAGCAGAAGTTCATCAAAGCCGTGACCCAGCAGGTGAAGTATGGGCAGCAGAATGCCCGGCAGGTACGGACTCTCTCTCAGTACCCAAACTATCGCGTTCTCGGCCGCGTCACACGCCCCCTCAGTCACGCTCTGTGTCCTCGTGTTGCAGATCGCCGCCGAAGCGGATAAGACCAAGAAAGGCGATAAGAAGAAGGATATCTCCGAGCTGAACGAGCTCTTCAAACCTGTGGTGGCGGCGCAGAAAGTCAGCAAGGGTACGGACTCTCCAATTACTGCATGGGGCTACAGAGCTGCTATCGGCAGGAGAATGTGTACCCCTAGGGTGAGCGGGTGAAGGTGAAGTCCGACAGGCGTTTGCCTTAATTATGAACCTTCGTGTAAGATTTTCCCTCACTTAAGTGTTTTGTGTGGAATCCCTCCGAAGGTTCGGGGTTGCTGCAGGGACCGACGGCGACTCGTCAGCAGGAAAGGGCTGAACCGAACGCCGCTGTCTGAGAGCCACCTCAGGGGGTTTAAACCAAAACAAAATAAGGGTGAAAGCAAAAAAGCACTGGATGGAGGAGGCATTTTCCAATGGGGCTGCAGTCATAGAGATTTTAAGACCCTTCTTGGAGAAGTCCTAAATTAACTGAAAAACTCGTAGGTAGGATTTTTGGTTTTGTAGCTGGTTTGTACGTAGCGTTAATTTCAGGAGTTGGGGAGCGAATAAAACGTTATTTTTTATCTAATCGCAGTTTGATTATCTCTTTGCTATTCGGTGTTTGGAGAACGTTTCTTCATTTTTTTCCACTGCTTAAGAGAACTCCTAATCCTCACAAAAGTCCAGTTTTTCACCTTAGGAGCTCTCTTAGGGGTTGAGATGCTTTAGGAATGATTCTATCGTCTTTATTTCCCCTTGCTGACCAGTCGGCGGCGCTTCTGGTGTTGCCTTCGCAACAATCGAGCTGTCTGGTCGCCTTTGGAAAGATGTGGGATCAGCTTTGACCAATGTAGTGTGTACCTGATGTAGTTGCGGATCTGATCCACCAGAGGGCGATCCACTATCACCTCTAATGTAATTATCAGGGAGAGTTTCTGTACAGAAGAGATGAGACCAAAAACACTTCTGAAGTGGGGGAGGGAGCTCATGTAAGAGTTTGAACTTTGCATATTTGAGATGTTTGGCTGAAAGAACAGTAGCGGTAACGCCAATGACGCCTGTTGGGTATAACGTTGCGCTAAAATGGTGACAAAGTCACGTGAGGGGAAGAATCGCCCCGGCGTCTGAATGTTTGCTGTGTTTGCGTAGCTCTGACAGGGTGGCCTCCTCCATCCTCCGTCTCTCCAGAGTTCCGGTGATGCTTAAATAATCTTGAGGGAGCCTCCTGCATAATGAGGGAGCTTTCTGGAGCACTTGGTGCTCTTCAGGAGGCTAGCTAAGGAACACTGGACGCTTAAGGGAACATTTAAGGGTTTGTTTCCGTTAGGATAGCCCTCAGGTAAAGCCTGAGCCCTGTGTCTGCGCAGCAGGGGCATGTCTGTGGGAGCAGGACTGGTGTTCCTGCTCCGTCTCTGCTGTAGGACTGATGAGGGGGTCTGGTGTGTGTATGACTCTCTCTCTCTTTGTTTGTTTTGCTTACCTGTGCAGGTGTGGACCCCAAATCGGTTCTCTGTGCGTTCTTTAAGCAAGGCCAGTGCACTAAAGGCGACAAGTGCAAGTTCTCCCACGACCTCAGTCTGGACAGGAAGTGTGAGAAACGCAGCGTCTACATCGACGTCCGGGAGGAGGAGCTCGAGAAAGGTCCCCGTCTCTTTTTGTCTGTGTTTTGCATTTGCTCCCTGTCGTTCCACTCCTCTTTGCTGTTTTATAGAATAAATGCTCTTTTTTTGTCTTTCTTTAAGCATTTCCGTTTGTTTGTTTTTAATTTAGCTTTATTTCTGGTTTTCTCTGTTTTTCTTTCTGTATAGATTTATTTTTGTTCTGTATTCTTTTCAGGGTTTCCTATTTTATTCATATTTCTATAAGATTGATTAATTTTTTTCTTTTTTTTTATTTTTATTTTTTTAAGTACAATAACTTATTTTAAGCAATTCCGTTTTTTGTTTTTTTCCACCTCTTATTTCCGTTATTCATTGGTGTAATTAATTTTTTATTTACTCTTTTTGCTGATGTCTCCTGTTTTGGCATTTTTAATGCTTTAAAATGTCTTTTTTTTTTTTTTTCCTCCTGTATTTCTGATTATTTTTCTGCTCATGCTAATTCTTGATTTTTATTTTATATTCTTTCTTTGTTTAATTTTCTATTAATTCTTATTTCTCAGGGTTTTATAAATTTCTAAGTTTTTGTTCTTTTTTTAATATTTGTCTAGTAATATTCCTTTTGTTGTTTTTGTTGTTCTGTGTTGGTCTCCTTGCTTTACTACTTTTTTCTCTTTTTTTTAATTTTCTATCCTCTCTTATTTTCATTAGGTTTTTTTGCATGTTCCTTTCTCTTTTTTTCTGCTGCCACTTCTTACCATTTAAAATGTTCTTTATCCTTTTTTTGTTTTATTAATTAGTGTATTTCTTCCTTTTTTCTTCTTGATTTAAAGTTTTTGGGGGGTTGGCTCTTTTTTTTTTTTCTCTTTGCTGTTTATGGAGAATAAATGTTCTTTTTTTTTAAGTATTAGTTATTTATTTATTTTCTGGTTATGTCCTGTGCAGATACGATGGAGAACTGGGATGAGAAGAAGCTGGAGGAAGTCGTGAATAAGAAGCACGGAGAGGCGGAGAAGAAGAAAGCAAAGACTCAGATCGTACGTTCTCATCGGCCGGTCTTCATCATTATTATTATTATTATTATTATTATTATAGATCTCATCAAATTAAATGGATCTTTAACACAACATTAATTAGGGGTGAAAGTACAAAGAGTCAGATTCATGCGAGTCAGTGAATCAGGATAAGAGGTTCTTGAATTCGTGAATCAGTCAGAGATTTGATGCAGTGAATCAGAGTTGGAGATTTATGAGAATCAGTGAGTTAGAATCATAGATTCATGAGTCAGTGAATCAGATTTGAATGACAGTGAATTGTAGTCAAGAGATTCATATAGTGTCATTGAATCAGAGTGTCATATAGGAGTCAGTGAATCTGTCTGCGATTCCTGAGTCATGGATTTGGATTAGGAGTCAGACCAGTGAATCAGACTCACATAGGCACAATCTGAGACTGAAAAGACAGGCAGCGAATCAGAATCGGAGGGGCAGCAGGACAACGTATCAGTATCTGAGAGTCAGTCAGAATTGAATTGAAGTAATTGTAGAGTTACTAAATCAAAATGAGTCAAATAACCAGAGTTAATGGTCAGTGATTCAGAGTCATATGTATGGAATCATTTATCACAAGTCAGAGTTTGAGAATGAGAGTCGGTGAAGTGAATCGGAGTCTGAGAGTAAAGGAATCATTTGATTGAATCAGTAAGTCAGAATCCTAAAGCCGGCATGATTGTGTAGTCTGAACATTCATAGTGTGTGTGTGTGTGTGTGTGTGTGTGTGAGAGCAGGTGTGTAAGTACTTCCTGGAGGCCATAGAGAATAATAAGTACGGCTGGTTCTGGGTGTGCCCCGCCGGCGGGGACAGCTGTATGTACCGGCACGCCCTGCCCGTCGGCTTTGTCCTCAAAAAGGATAAGAAGAAGGAGGAGAAGGAGGAGGAGGAGATCTCCCTGGAGGAGCTGATCGAGAACGAGGTACGGTATCGCCACTCGCACCTGGTAACAGTCGGCCGCCGTGACCCCTTGTGACCCCGCTGCTCTGCTGTCCCCACAGAGGGCGGCCCTGGGGCCGAACGTGACCCGGATCACCCTGGAGACCTTCCTGTCCTGGAAGAAGAGGAAGAGGCAGGAGAAGATCGCTAAAGACGAACAGGACAAGGAGAGAAAGAAGGCCGACTTCAAAGCAGGGAAGTCACTCGGGGTGAGAACCTGAAGGATTCAGCTCGCGTTATGGGGTGCAGACGTTCCGTCGTACCGTGCATCGGGTCGCTATGGTAACCGATCGGAGTAAGCCGAGCCGTGTGGCACAGCCCTGCCAGGGCTTCCCGAGCTCTGGAGCCATTAACTCCTGGGTTGCCAGATCCTGTAGGAGAAACGAGCTCGGCCTTTAAAAAGTCTTAAAAACAACACTCTTGCTTCCCCTTTTCTCCCCTCTTAATTTGTTTTTAATTTTTGATCCCTTCTTTTATTCTCATTATTTATTGGTTTTCTGATTATTTTTGTCTTTCTTCTATATAAGATTTTGTTTATGATTTTCGTTCATTTATTTATATTTTATTTTGTTTAATTTTCCTGTTTTTCACAATTTTATATATTTCAGTAAGTTTTGTTCTTTAATTTTTATATAGTAGAACTCCTTTTTTTTATTTTTATTTTATTTTTTTTTTTTTTTCTTACTTTATTCTGTATTGGTGGTCTTGCTTTTGTTCTTTCTCTGTTTTTTTTTTGTTTTTTATTTTTATTTTTTTTATTTATTTATTCATTTTTTTGGGGTGTCCTCTCTTATAATATCTCTTACAACTGTTTTTGCCTTCTTCTGCTGTGACTTTTATGTAATTCTTCGAGTGTTTTTTTTTTTTTTTTTTTTTTTTTTTTTTTTTTTTTTTTTTTTTTTTTTTTTTTTTTTTCTTTTGCAATTTGAAAGTTATTTTTATTTTATTTTGTCTTCTTTCTATAATTTTTTTTTTCTATTTTTTTTTTAAAACATCTCAAAACAGACAAACGTGAAAGTGACACCACTTGATCAGCTAAAAAATTAATAATTGAAAATAATTAGCAGTGTAACGATGTACTTTGCTCACAATTCAATTTTTGTTTTTGAGGTAAAACAAACCATGTCTTGTCAAATAATAAACTAGCAATTCAAAGTAACGTATAAAAACTTAAACAATCTTTCATTCCCTGGAATTAAAAGAAAGTAGGAGTTTAAGAAATGCTACTGTAAACAGGAGCATGACACCTGCTTGCGCCCTCTGGTGTTCAAAAATGTAATTGTTCGGCGGCGTGATAAACGCTACGCATTGTGCTATCGTTCGTCACATTTTTTGCATCAGGTCACGGTGTTCCATTGCACTTTGAGTCAAGGCTTCGCTCTGTTAGTGAGTCAGAGAATCGTTCAGGGAGTCAAGAGTCAAGTCAGTCAGTGAATCCTTTAGTGAATCATTCAGAGGCAAAGAATCGGAGTCAAAGGATCAAGCTTGAGTCAGTGAATCATTCAGAATAACCGAATTGAAGAATCAAGACTGAGTCAATGAATCATTCAGTGAGTCATTGAGAGTGAAATAATCAATTTTGGAATGGTTCCTTTGGTGAATCAGAGGATCTGCGTTTTGTGATTCAGCCAGTGGGTTTGTGGGCGTGCTCTTTTAGGGGTGTATAAGTAAGGGCGTGTTTGATGTTACTTGTGCCAGGTGAGCGGGCGTGAGGTGTTCGAGTTCCGGCCTGAGCTGGTCGACGACGATGATGAGGCAGCGGACGATACCAAATACGCCAAAGAGGACGACGAGTCGAGTCAGGAGGTGAGACGCCCGTCTGTCTCTCTCACACACACACACACTCACTCCTGTGTACAGTCAGTAAACATACTGTTCCTTATAGCCTTAACCAGATGGAACTAACTGTGTGTGTGTGTGTGTGTGTGTGTGTGTGTGTGTGTGTGTGTGTGTGTGTGCGTGCGTGCGTGTGTAGATGACGGTGGAGGAGGAGGAGGAGGATGAGGAGTGCCAGGACATAGACGTGGCCCGGTTCGTCCCTATGGAGGTGGATCACCTGGGGATCACTGTAGCCTCAGCAGACCGGTTCAGCTCCAGGGTTCAGCCCAGCTCCGAGCCAGACGGTGAGAGCCAAAGCCGAACCGGGTCGGATACACACTGTGCGCGCGCGTGTGTGTGTGCGCGTGTGGTTAGGATCAGGACCGGATCTGCAACAGCAGGAAATGAATATGCGTTCATAAACAGACTGGAGTCAGGATGCAGTACTCACCCGCTACTGGGAGAACCAACGGCCAGCGAGATGCTAAAGGGTAACAGGGAGGTATATGGTGAAAAGTGCTAAAGGGTAACTTGAGCTAAAAGCTAACAAGATGCTGCAAGCTAACAGGAAGCTATGTGCTAAGGGATAACTCAAGCTAAAGGCTAACAAGGAGTTATGCGCTACAGGATACTTAAGCTAATGCTAAAAAGATGCTACGGGCTTAGAAGCTTAATGTGCTTATGTGTAAATAGATAAGACAAGCTAAAGGCTAACGGAGATGTATGGTGAAAAGCAAGATATTTAGAGAAGTTAATGGCTAACAAGATGGCAAAAGGCTAAGGACAAGCAACAGGCTACGAGCTAACAATGAGTTAATGGCTAGCAAGACGCTAAGCACTAAAAGTCAAGTCAGATCTATTTATATAGCGCTTTTTACAATGGAGCATTGTCTCAAAGCAACTTTACAAGTTTAGATTATCTCTTAATAACTACGTCCAATCCCAAATTGAGCAAGCCTAGGGCGACAGTGGCAAGGAAAAGCTCCCTGAGTTCTAGGAAGAAACCTTGGGAGGACCAAGACTCAAAAAGGGACCCAACCTCCTTGGGCGGCGTAGATGATAAATCTAAGAGCGAAGCTAAAGTCATGGTGTCAAAGTTCGAATAGAATGTGAAGTATGCACATCGACATTAAGTGGCCCGGGTATGATGGGGCTGGAGCTGATGACGGAAGCAGCTTGACTGGAGCTACAGCAAGAGGGACAATCATGTGTGGGGCCGGAAACTGCCGGAACACAGATCGGACGAGAAAAAACAGAAAAGTAATTAGTTATTTGATTAAGAGCAAAGTGTCTATTAACATCCTGATGCCAGTCAATCACTGATACCAAGGTAGCATGAGACCCCGGCAAGCATTAGCTATTGCCAGCATAGCTAGAAAAGAGGAGAAGAAAACTGGTAGGGAAACACGCCAAGAGGGATCACATGACACATTGGCAAACCCACGAGCGGCAGGAACAGAAGACAGCAAACCCAACGCTCTGATCACCATAAGACTCTTTGACATATGAACCCCCAGCTCTGGCCTTTTCTAAGGCAGCGGATGCACGAGTCAAGATCACGAGGACCGAAGCCCAGTTCTGCTAGACCGCCCACTCGACACTCCCACCTAATGGATAAGGCAGGCAGGCCAGACATGACTCCAGACTCCGGCCCCAGTGACCCAAGCCATGCATCCCGGTCTAAATCTAGTCAAAACCTGCGCAAATAAGTATGTCTTTAGCCTAGACTTAAAATTTTGGAGAGTGTCTGAGTCTCGAACGAAAGTGGGAACTTTATTCCATAGTTGGGGGGTCATGTATGAGAAAGCCTTTCCCCCTGCTGTGACTTTTTTAAATCTAGGAACTAAAAGAAGTCCTGCACCCTGCGAACGTAGTAGACGAGTTGGATTGTAAAACTCTAAGAGGTCACTCAGATAATGTGGGGCCAGGCCATGTAGAGATTTATAAGTTATAAGAAGTATTTTGTAATCAATGCAGAATTTGACTGGTAACCAGTGTAGTGATGATAGAACAGGAGTGATATGATCAAATTTTCTAGTTCGAGTTAGTACTCGGGCAGCTGCATTCTGAACTAACTGAAGTTTATTTATAGATTTACTGGAGCATCCAGTAAGTAAGGCGTTATAGTAATCCAACCTTGAGGTTATAAACGCATGAAAAAGTTTCACTGCATCATTAAAAGAGAGGATATTTCAAAGTTTAGTGATATTACGTAATTGAAAGAAAGCAATTCGAGTGATGCTGGTAATGTGGGCATCAAAGGAGAGATCTGAATAAATGGGACCCTAAGTTTTTTACAGATGGGACCTGGGCACTACTGGGACAGCCATCTAGTTAGGATTAGATGTAGCTAACCTGTCTCTCACAGCCTTGGGTCTCACTAATAGCACCTCAGTTTTATCTGAGTTAAGTAAGAGAAAATTAAATAACATCCAATCTTGTGTTATGTGCTAAGGGATAACTCAAGCTAAAGGCTAATAAGGAGCTATATGCTACAGGATACTCAAGCTAATGCTAAGAAGATGCTACAGGCTAACGGAGCTATGTGCTAAATGATAACTCGAGCTAAATGCTAACAAGATGCTAAGGGATAAAAGGAAGCTAGGAGCTAGCACGTGTTGAATTATAACAAGGTGCTAAAGGATACTCGAGCTAAATGGTAACGAGTGCTAACGAAGGCTAAAGAGGTAACGGCGAGCTAAAGGCTAACGATGCAAGGCTGTGTATGATGGGATATCTGGAGCAGTGTGTGTTGTGAGGATTCTCAGCTCTCTAAAATGGCTGCCGCTCCCGTAGTGCCCTCTGTAGAGAGGAGGGAGTGGTTTAGGACGCAGCTCCTAAGTAAGCGCTGGAACCCTCTCCTTGTTACAGATCAGAAACTGAGCGAAGCTTCGGGCGGGGCCGAGAACGGGGAGGACCACACGCCGGACGAGGACGAGGGCGGGGCCAGCACGGACGAGGCGGAGCCGGAGCAGGACGCCGTACCTGTGGACGAGAACCTATTCACGGGGGAAGACCTGGACGAACTGGAGGAGGAGCTTAACACGCTCGACCTGGACGAGTAACGCCCGAGGTTCGGTCCGAAACAGAAAGACTGAGGCGGGGCACGGACTTCAATCTTCTTCCTCACCAATCAGAACCGATGGGGAGCGCCGGGATCATCCTTACTCCCACAGACACCACAACCCCGAGGCCCGGCGGAGGGGGCGTCGGCCACGGTGCGGTGTGTAGCGCTATATGGGCGGCCAATAAGGTCAGCGGGGGCGGAGGTTAGGGTACAGCTGGAGCCGTGGCGTCGGCTTTAACCTAAGCTCCGCCCTCGTTTCCCTCTTACCTTAGTCGGCGCTCTCGTTTCTGATTTCCTCCTGATGATGTCATGGACGTGACACGCCCCCCGAGTGTGCGTGAGGGGAGGTGCGGAGTGTCGGGGTGATGAGCGAAGTGCGCGTGATTGTTTTAACCTCTCTCTCGCCAAACAAACTGTAAATAAAATCATATCAGAGATTACCACGGATTCTGTTGGTTTTGGTTGGGTTTTTTTGGTTGTTGTTTTTTTTTTTTTTTTTTTTTTTTTCCCTCTTTTTGAATATTTTCAGTTTCTCTCGTATGATCTGCATTTCAGCCAGAACCTACAACATTGCTTAGAATGTGGCAAGTACAAAGACTGCAGGTGGGTGTCCTAATACTTTTGGCCTTGTGCGGGGCCGTGTCTGAATACTTTTAGCCATATGGGGGTGTGTCCTAATACTTTTGTGTGAGTGGTTTTTCTCTGTCTGTGTGTGTGTGTGTGTGTGTGTGCGCGCGCATATCAGAAGCTGTGACACACACTGAGCTGCAGTTTGAGTGTTGTCGGCTGAGATTGGGATCTGAGCATCACCTCAGTGCATTTTCTATGGGAGATGCTGACATTTTTAACCCGAAATCTGAGGAACCCGATGAATGGGGCCGACTTCGGACTGAGGGCATGCGTATGCAGCGTGATTAACTACATACCGGGGTTAGAACCACGCCCGTACGTCAGACGGTTCCGTTATTAATCACAGGAATGTGTGGAAGGGGTTTGGGAGGGTCGATGCCTTTAATGCCGGGTTGCCAGATGCCAGTCCCATAGTCTGTGGAACTGGAGCCCCTTACTGGGCCAGAGCTTCAGTGGAGAGCAGCAGGTACCTGCCCAGGGTTACAGCAGTTCCTGTCCTCGGTGTGTTTTGTTCCTCCTTCCTCCTAAAGCGTGACTAATTCCTCTTCCTGTTCTGGGATGAGTCCTGATGATGTCAGAGCGTCTGAGCCTTGGGCTTAGCTCGGCTCTGAGGGATCAGGTTTACCTGGGATTAATCACTTCCCCATTGGACCAGCGAGCAGCGCCGTGGCCCTGATTAGCTCCCCGCGGGATGGCGAAATGTTCCACTGTTGAAATGTGAGGGATTTGGGAGTGGAGCCGTGTGAGGATTCCCACTAAATCTGTCTGAGCACCGAGCTCCTGATTACTAAACACTCTGCCGTCACACACACACACACACACACACACACACACAGATTCCATGGAAATATTTGTTTAGTAATTATTTATATATAATCAACATCTCATGTTCATTAATTTCTTTATTAAATTTTATATATATATATAAAATGTATTTAAAAAATCACCACAATTACATAAAAGATTTTCAAAAGGTTACAGTATTATTTTTGGAATAATTGTTTAATTGTTAATTAAGTTAAATTATGGTGTCAGATCGTAGATTAAAGAAATACATTTATAATTCTTGTAAATAATTGTTTGCCTTAAATATTTGTGCATTTCCAAAAATGAAAGTAAAATATAATCTAAAATAAATAGTTGCTTAAAATAATTGTATGTTTGTTTCATATTATAAATTAAAGTAAAACAAAACAAGGTAAGTGCTTCTCTTTTACGTAATTGCTGATGTTAAATAGTCGTAAAAGAGATAAAATTACATTATTTAAATAAAAATTTATATATTGTTAAAATGTTTATTTTTTGCAGTAATAGTTCCTGCTAACTTATTACAGTATCAGATAATACAATACAAATAAAATGCATTTATAATAACTGTTTAAAACAGGCGCCTTAAGTAATTGCATGTTTTGCTTGAAATAAAATAAGTTCATTTGCTTCAGTTTATAAATAAAAGCAAAAACGAAGTACTTATTTTTTATACTTGCTGGTATTAATTTATTGTAAAAGACAGAATAAATACAAAATACTTTTGGGAATTTTTGTAATTCAAACTTGCAAGATTCATTTTTATTAGTCAATGTTTACATTTCATAATATTTCAGAGATAATGATAATAAAATAAAATATGACACTATTGGTTTATTTTAATCTGAGCTCCATTTCATAAACATATGTAAATTAATGTTACATAGGGTGGTAACCATGTTTGTTTAGGTATTAAAAATAGTCAATCTTTTATATGTGTTTAAATAATTAAAATATATATAGAATAAATAATATTTTTGATATTAATACCTTATTTAATCTTAAGGTATATACTTTTTTAATATTAAAAAGTTATATACCTTAAGATATAAAACATTCAAATAGTAGTTTTTTTAATGGATCCGTGTTAAATAAGGGTTTGTAGCAGATAAATAAAAAATACTTTTTGAATGTTTATTATTTGTAAGTTTTTTATTATTCAAAACATTTGATTTTTCCACATCTGTATGCCAGTCCATGTTCATATGTCTTTCTATAAACTCATTTTTATAAAATAAATGAATTGCTGCAAAGAATTGTATCAGGTTCTTAGATGAAAATAAATATTTTTAGATCCATTATTTAATAGTAATGAAATTATTGGTAAAATGGCTAAATTGAAAAGTTAATTAAAAAAGTTAAAAAGTACTCTGTTTTGGGCTTGAAATGTTTGGTTTAGGTAAGGTTGGTATTGAATTTATTATAAAAGAAACAGACTATTTAAAACATCTGAATAAATACATCAAATATTTTGGAGTAATATGTTTATATTAAAATTATGCTATTAATTATGATTATAGATTAAAATACAAATACATTTAAAAGAAAATGATTTAAAATACTTTGTAACTTCAAAAACCCTGTGGCCCTGAAACCGCGCCCTACTTGCGGATGTTTTGTAAGCGTGTTTTCGTGTGTGATGTCGTCACTTCCCCGTAGCGATGTTCCCTAGTGGGAGAGTGCGAGTGTGTTGGAGAGTAACGGCAGAAGTTTTTCGGAGTGTCTCGGAGTGATTATGAGTGCGGCTTAAAGCGTTATTAGTTTAGTGACCTGGGGCTCTATTTGGCTGGCGGATGGATACAGTGGTTGTGTGTGTGCGCTGTGAGCTGAGCCCTGTGGTGTGTGGTGCCGCGCTGTTAGGATTGTTTGGGGTTTTACTTTTCGTTCCCTTAGATAGAGTGATGGGAGTGTGATTGGCTCTGACACTCTCTCACACACCGTTATTGTTGTTACTGTAGTTATTAATGTTGTAGCTGTTGGAGCATAACTGAGTGAGTGATGCGGAACCGTGTGAAGCCCGCGCTGGCTCTGGCTGCGCCGCCGCTGCCGCTGCCGCTGCTGCTGCTGCTGCTGCTGCTGCTGCTGCTGCTCTCCCCCGCGGCTCCGTTTAACCTGGACCAGGACAGACCGTCGGTTTTCTCCGGACCCGCGGGAAGCTACTTCGGCTTCTCCGTCCAGTTCTTCAGCCCCACCGATGCCCAGTGAGTAACTCAGCTACACATATACATATATACACAAACAAACAGTGCTACCGTAGTTATAGGTGTAGTTATGAACCACCACAGTGAGTGCTTACAGCAGTTATTATAGCTGTGTGAGACATTACTCAGTACCGGGACACAAACACTGTTAGTACCGGTATTTAAACCATCTCTTCCCTCTTAGTGAGTATAGAACAGTGTTAGAGTTACATAAACATCCATTAGTCAGGTAAAACATTAAACATTGACTAACGATATACAAAACTTGTTATTATCTGTTTATAAAACATTACACAGTGAGTGCGGAAATACAAAACTGTTAGTGTTCTATTTATGTCAAATATCTATACAGTGAGTACCGAGATACACAACTGTATTCTATTTATATACAAAACCTGTTGTTGTTGTTATTATCGTTCCATAAAACATTATTCAGTGAGTGTATAGAACGCTGTTGTTATTATATTTATGTAAATCATCTACACACACAAGTTGGGCTATACATGTGTGTGTATTACCCGTATGTACAAATAAGATTTATTTGAAGATATAATATTATTATAGTTATTATATATAAGGATCAATGAATATATTTATTGTATTTTAATTTTTTTGTTTGCTATCTTTACAGTTTTATATACCACATTACACCTGACTCATAACCTTATTATATTATATTACATTACATTACATTACATTACACATCTGGATCACTCTGCTTGGTTTATGGCTCTGACTCTCGTCCTTCCTCTCGCAGGTCCAGTATCCTGGTGGGCGCTCCCAAAGCGAACACCTCGGACTCTACGTCTGTAGTGGAGCGCGGGGCCGTGTACAGCTGCCCCTGGACACCAGGGGGCGCCCTGGCACCCAGATCCTGTGTCGGACAGCACGGGTCAGCCACCACGTATAACGTCTAATGCCCTAAAGGCGGCGCTGTGCTCCAGAATGACGCAGATGTGGCTTCCATCAATAAGGTTCTAAAGGCATCTCTGCGTACGGTGTAATTGCCGTGGTGGTGCAGAGAGTGCCCTATAGGTAGTGCTGAATCTAAAAGGCCTTAAGGGCGTTGGCATCAGTAGGTGTAGTAATGTGCTGTGATGGCAAGCTTGAATGGAGTTTTAGTACCGTTAAGAATGCCCTAAAGGCAGTTGTTGTGGCTTTAATGATATTCAAAAATGCCTAAAAAATCAGTATCATGAATATTAGCGTACTATTTTAGAAACTTAACATATTTCCAAAATGTTAAAACGTCTAAAAAGGCATTACTTTTTGCTTTCTAATATTGATGCCCATTGAAGGCAGTGTATTCCGTGTTTGAAATGTTTTTTATTACGACGTTGAAGAATTTAGAACTGCCTTATAGGTTTACTCTAGCCTTTTTTGCTGACTTAAACAAGTTAGGGATTGATAGAATTTGGGAGACCTCAATGGCACTAATGCCCTAAGGGTAATCATTCAGAAATGCCCTCTGTAGGAAGCACCGTGGCTGTATGTTGGTTTGGGTATGTTTGTGAGTGGTTTAAGAGTCGGCGCTCGTGTCGTTGTAACGCGCGGCTGTATGAATTAGTTTCAGTTGCCATGTGTACCGCCCGTGTAGTGCAGTGGCCTGTTGGGAATGTGTGTTTGCTTACAGTGCCCTGTTTTTTGTCGGCTGGAGCTTGTGATGATGTACAACTGACGATTGAGGGGTCGGTTGGTTGTGTTTCCGGGGGGTGTGTGTGGTGTCTTTGGGGTAGGGCAGAGCGAACTGGGCAGGCACTTAAGGGATTTAGCCACCTTTAGGATTCCTCAGGAATGCAGGTTTTAATCCTCCTCTAACAAGCTGCGCAGTGCAGGGCAGGAAAAAGAGGGGCCAACGCCAGAGTCAGTGGCAGAGCTTATCTCTGTTCTCAGCGCATGTTACCACTGAATTGACCCAGATTTTTTTCTCTCCTCTCTCATCTCCCTCTCTCCCCCTCTCCCTCTCCGCTCTCCCTCCTCTCTCTCTCTCTCTCCTCGCTGTCTCGCTCTCTCGCTCTCCCTCTCTCTCTCAATGGCACCAGGGGGCAGGCTGCTGTATTTAGGTGGGGTACAAGAGGACTGAGGGGCAGCTGGGCAAATAGGGGCATGGGGCGTAGTTTGACTAAGCAGTAAAAGACTTGAGGTTGTGCTTTAACCTGAGAGAAGAAAGAAAGAAAAATGAAAAACAATAGGAAGGAAGAAAGAAAAACTGAAAGAAAAATGGAAAGAAAGAACGATAGAAAGACTAAAGACAATACTGAGTAAGAAAGAAAGTCAAGGAAGGCAGGAAGGAAGGAAGGAAGATAAAATATGATAGAAATGAAGAAATAAATAAATAGAATAAATAGAAAGAAAGAAAGTGAAAGAAAAATAGAAAGGCTACAGAGAAGACAGAAAGGAAGGAAGAAAAAACAGTAGAATGAAGGAAAAAATTGAAAGAAGGAGAGTAAAATAAAAAAAAAAACAGAAAGAGAGAAAGGCAGAAGTCGGTCAGGGTGCCGTTGTCGGGCAGGAAAGTCTCTCAGCCAATCAGATTGCGGGGTCAGGAGTGACTGGTATAGCATAGACGAAGGTGTGGGGGGTAAATTCGGTTACTTTGTTGGGGTTGAAGGGGTAAGTAGGAGAAGCTAGATATCAGTTCATAAGGATGGGCAGTTTTTGTATCCATTAAGATCAGAGGGGTAAAGTGATGCCTTTCTGTGAGGTCATGGGGCAGGTAGCTCCATAGGCTGATGGGTAAGGGGGCAGTCTGGAATATTTTGGCTTATAAGTGGGCAGACAGGGCAGGGTTAGACTGGTAGAGAGGTCACATGTTACAGATTCATCACATTGCTCAGCTCTGTGTGTCTGTTTGTGTGTCTGTGTGTCTGTCTGTGTGTGTGTGTGTGTGAGAGAGAGAGAGAGAGTGTGTGAGTGTGTGAGTGTGTTAGGGGAATTTCCCAGTGCCTGGTACCAGACTGTGGGCGTCTGAACTCTCAGTTCCTGTTCATGGTCACAGTGAGGATTCAGTCGTGTGTGTGTGTGTGTGTGTGTGTGTGTGTGTGTGTGTGTGTGTGTGTGTGTGTGTGTGTGTGTGTGTGTGTGTGTGTGTGTGTGTGGGTGTGTGTGTGTGTGTGTTTATATACAATATGACCAAAAGTAACCCAACATCCAGGCCTACTGCTCAACTCGGGCAGTCTGATTAACGAATGTGCCAACTGTAAAGGGCGATGGAGGGTAGATAAAATGGCTGACACCGGTCTAGCCTGGTGGGGTGACATTATTCATCCAAACTGATGGGGTAACACTGAAGGGCTTAGAGGGGGGGTAATACAGTATTTGATATAGGTGCTTTGGGATAGAAATGGTAAAAGGGGTTCTTGGCTATTGATTAATGGGGCAAAGAGACATGGGAGCAGGTTTCTAGAGGTCTGTGGGCTGAGGCGGTCAGAGGGGGTAGATTCATGTAGATTGAAGGGTAAGGGGGATCAGAGGGGCAGTTTGATGGGGTAAGAGGGATCAGAGGGGCAGGTGATGGGGTCAGAGGGATCAGAGGGTTAAGACGGGTCCGATGGGATAGTTTAGTTGAGAACGAAGGGTAAATGTGAAAATCGTTTCAGTTTGACACCGGTTGATGGGTAAGAGTGGTTCTTGGGGCACTTTGGCCCTGTGTAACCCCGGTAGTGAGCAGAGTGTGTATTCACTGCCCTGTAAGCAGGGGTCGAATCGTTCCAGTCCTGGGGTTAGAGTTGGTACAGTCCGATCTCACTCTGTTATTAGATGATTCATATTCAGGTGTGGACTTCAAAATAACACCTTCTTCCTTATATGGTAATAAAGGGCTATAATTAAACCAGGGGGTAAATAAACACCCACGGGCAAAACTGATTGCTGCAGCACAACCACTGCTACTGGAAATGTTAAGGTCAGGCTTCAGGGTGGGGTAGGGCTGGGCAGTGTGAGGGTATTTAATCCTAAGGTTTCCGGAGATGGATCATTATTTATTTATTTTTGGGCTGCAGTCCCGGCGTTAACTTTTATTCTTTGTTCCTCTCTGTGTCTCTCAGATAATCGGGTGGAGAATGGAAATCAGATGGAGTTTAAATCGAACCAGTGGTTCGGTGCTACAGTGAGATCAGACGGAGAAAACATCCTGGTAATGTTTGATTAGAGTTCTGTCTAAGCAGGTCCTCAGGGTGGAGCCTTACAGAGCCCTCTGATGGAGCCTCCTTCCTCCAGCCGCTGCATTCTGGGTCCCTCTTAGCATGCTTTGCTTTGTTTACAGTGGTGCTAGAAAGTTTGTGAACCCTTTAGAATGTTCTATATTTCTGCATAAATATGAGCTAAAACATCATCAGATTTTCACACAAGTCCTAAAAGTAGATAAAGAGAACCCAGTTACACAAATGAGACAAAAATATTATACTTGGTCATTTATTTATTGAGGAAAATGATCCAATATTACATATTAGTGAGTGGCAAAAGTATGTGACCCCCTAGGATTAGCAGTAAATTTGAGTCAGGTGTTTCAATCAATGGGATGCCAATCAGGTGTGAGTGGGCACCCTGTTTTATTTAAAGAACAGGGATCTGACGCTATACGTTTAGTTCTTCGGGTGTAGGGGCAGGACCTACAGCGCCCCCATATGGTACACTGATGATCTAACCTGAACACAGAACCCATAATAAAGCCGAGCCGTACCTTCACGATATCAGCGCTGAAGTCTGCTCTTCACAGCACATGTTAGTGGAAGTGTTTCATGGCACGAACAAAGGAGATTCCTGAGGAGCTCAGAGAAAGAGTTGTTGATGTTCATCAGGCTGGAAAAGGTTATAAAACCATCTCTAAAGAGTTTGGACTCCACCAATCCACAGTCAGACAGATTGTGTACAAATGGAGGAAATCCAAGACCATTGTTCCCCTCCCCAGGAGTGGTCGACCAACAAAGATCACTCCAAGAGCAAGGTGTGTAATAGTTGGTGAGGTCACAAAGGACCCCAGGGTAACTTCTAAGCAACTGAAGGCCTCTATCACATTGGCTAATGTTAATGTTCATGAGTCCACCATCAGAAGAACACTGAACAACAATGGTGTGCATGGCAGGGCTGCAAGGAGAAAGCCACTGCTCTCCAAAAAGAACATTGCTGCACGTCTGCAGTTTGCTAAAGATCACGTGGACGAGCCAGAA